>CAUYPK010168983.1:0-25005 GCA_963574355.1 Loris lydekkerianus
TGTTTGTCATAAATCTACATATTCTTCTCTACCAGATGACTATAATTGCAAAGTAGAGCTTGCTTTGACATCTGATGGCAGGACAATAGTATGCTACCATCCTTCTGTGGACATTCCATATGAACACACAAAACCTATTCCTCTACCAGATCCTGTGTGTAATAATGAAGAAACACAAGTGCTGAAAACCAGATTAGCCGAAAAAAGTGAACGCCTTGAACAAGGACCCATGATAGAACAACTTAGCAAAATGTTCTTTACTACTAAGCACCGTTGGTATCCTCGTGGACAGTATCACACTCGTCGTAAGAAACCGAATCCTCCAAAGGACAGATGATACTGAGGTTTTCCAGGGAATCGGAGAAAAATATGCCTCGTATGGCATTTGAGAAAATGCAATGTGGTATATTCATTAATATGTTATATAGTATATCCCATGTGCATTATATAGTAAAATAGTAATAATAAAATGCATATATATATATATATATATATATAGTCATCATCCCTTATCAAGTGCTTTCGGTTTTAAAAATATTTCCTGTATTCATTGCAGTAAACCTTGGAGAAAGGTAGGAGGACTTGGTGCCCACTTTACAGATAAAGAAACTGTGGACTCAAGTTACTCAACAGAATTAGGACTGAAACATCTGTTATTTCCAGGTCAGCTTACTGATTTCGATAGCCACAGGAGAGAGAAACAGAATCCGCTGTCACTAAATAGTCACTGAGCACCCCCTGTGAGCCAGTCTTTTTTTTAGAAGGAAGGAAGCACGGTGGATAAGACACAGTGGATCTTACCCTCACAGAACTCCCACTTTGGTGGAGCCGAAGTCTCACTCTTAGTCTCCAGGGTGGGTTTCTGTTTGGGGAACTTGTTCTTTTGAATCTGGCCTTCGCAGTGAGCCTCTAATGTGAATTTCTGCTGGGATCTCAGCCAGAGGCAGGGCTTCTCCTAGGCCACACCTTCCGGCATCTCTTTCAGTTTGTTCAGCTGGCAAGCTGAGCCCTATACGTGTCATCTTCCATGTCTCAGACAGTTGGGGTCTGCAGGGCCAAGCCAGAGCCCAGTGGCCAGTTGCCCATTCTCCCGTGTTGGTCCAAAGCTAACAGAAGAGTCTCCTTGGTGGGTTTTCCCTTAACCACTGTTTGAATTACGGATCCTTGGTATTGGAGGTTGAAAAGTGGGGAGGAGGGAGCTGGGGAGCTATTTTCATCTTGTCACAACGGCTTAAAACACTAGCTTCTCTTGTACCTTATTTAGATGAGTAGTCTTGACCTAAAAAAAGGAAAGCTGTGACTCAGTTGAGCTCCCAAGTTGCTCAAAATGCTCTGGGCTCTTGTCTGGGGCTATTCTGGAAAATGTCTTTAGGTAGTAAAGACACCATGTTTGGGCAACTGAAAGAACTTTTGGAAATTACCCCCCTGGTTTTTTGGCCCAAGATGAAAAACACTGGGATTTGTGAGTCCAGCTGGCCATTTTTAAATAGCACAATGCAGGGTGGGCTTGCCTATTCAAAGAGACGTGTGTCACTAGCCTTCCAAAGCAGAGGGTACGGTACTTGCAGACATACCAGGGTGAGCCCAGAGACCGGATCTCACTGGAGAACCACACACACTACATGCACCAGGGATGAGCTCCCTTGAACAAAAGAGCCACGTGGTCCACATGTTCATTTCACCTGGCTGGTGAAGTGGCTTCTCTGGTGTCCTGTGCTGTCCTGTGCCCACTGCCCTCCTCCACCCTTGGCCCCACTGTGAGTCCTGTCTGTGTCTTCTTTTTCAGACAGTACTCCAGGCTCCAAAATGATCTCTTTGCCTTTCTGTACCTGTCTCTTTAAATGATTGCCTTTTATGCAGAACCCCAGTAGCAGGAGAAAAATGTGTTCCCCACTTTGTCTCAGCATTCAGGCTTCCTGAGCACAGCAGCTGAGTAGATGCACAGACGGGAAGGAGAGGAGGCCTGGTTAGGAGGCAGGGGTATGAGTTCTGGGGACTTGGGTTCAAGTCCTGCTCATGCCACTTGCTGGCTGGATAATGTTGGTCTAAGGCTTTTAACCTCTTTGAACCTCAGTTTTCCTTTCCTTGTGGCAACCTCAGTTCAAAAATTTCTATCAAGGGCTTCAGATAAATACAAGCAATAATGGTGGGCCTTGTATATGTTTTGAAATCAGCCTTTGGTTGGGATGTCAATGCCAATACCACACAATCACCCACTCAACATCCGCTCAATGCTGACACACTTGACCCAGAAGAGCGTGTATAGTGGGTACAGTGCAGGCTCTGCAGCCAGACTCCCCAGCTAGGTGGTCTTGGGTGGGCATCTTAGTTTCCTCATCTAAAAATAGGGTCACACCAGTACCCACCTCATAGCGTTATTATCAAGATCAAAATGAGTTGGTTTATGTAAAGTTCTTGGAACAATGCCTAGCACTCAAGCAAGTGCTTGATAAATATTATCACAAGTGGTTTATATTTGTAAGGAATGCTCAGCTGCATCAACTAATTTGCATCTGATCAGTACAACATTCTGTGAGAGGCAGGGCATCATACCATTTTGCAAATTAGGAAACTCAGATCCAAAGTGATTAAATGTCTTGCTTGAGAACAAACAAAGCCCAGGGTTTTATGGCTTTAAGACCAGTGCTCTATTTTCTCTGCTGCATGGACAAAGTTCTCTTCAAATTAAACAGTGAAGCCACATCACACTCAAGTGAATTCTCGTCGAGGACTGGTTAAAAACAAAGATTTAGATGTGATTTTGGGTGGTGGGTTCCCCACCCCAAGGTTTACAGCCTGGTAAAGTCAGGTTGACCTGCTAGATAATAAAATTCCTGCAAAGATGACATCATTGGTCCTCTAGAGAAGCAGTTGATACTCTTTCTGGGCTGGTAATGGGCAGGAGGGTGAGAAGAGAGGAGGTGAGGGGTCAGGTGACATCTTCCAACCAGCTATCTTGAGGCAGTTTCTTCGTGAGAGCTTGGCTGCTCTCGTTAAATGCCCACTTCAATTAAGAAATAGCAATAATTTGGTTAATGACAGAATCCAATATTCCCAACTGAAAAACAGTTCCAGAAATACAGAAATGCAACTACAACCAGAACCTTCTGCCTTTGGAAACAGTAATGACAGAGCACTGATTGCTTCATTTATTTCTTCCAACCATCCACCTGCCCATCCGTGCAGCCCTTCTCTCAACCAGCAACTCCCACGGCCACCAACCTCAGCTGCAGCAGAGAACGGCGCTAGAGCCTGTCTTCAAACCTGGCTGATGGCAGCAGCTGGGCCTCTTTGGCTCCCCCTTCCCTCCCTCCTTTAATCTGGGCCAGTGTCCTCAGACGTGGTAAGGATGGTGATTTCCCAAAGCACAGCTATTATTTTGTTTCCATATTCAGCCTACCTGGATGCCATGTGTTTAAAACCCTGTTTTTTTCTCTGTTTCTCAGAAACAGGCCTTCCCAGAGCTGCCCTTTTGGATCCTCCCCTGTCACACACAGCTGGCTACGCCCAGGCCCCTCATCAAAAAGGCAGAATGACTCCCTGGTGGTTGTGTGCTGTCCGAGTTAGGAGGTGGCCAGGAGCACAGACATCCTGCTCTTCTCCAGGGACAGCAGGTGGGGGAGGACAGGGAAGGAGGACAAGTAGGACGCACACAGCACCAGGAGGCAGGAGAACTGGCCGATCCCTGCTTCTTTATTCTGACTCTGACAGTAACTCATTTGCACTCGGACCCCAGGCAAGCAGCATCACCTTCGTCTTCCTCACTTTCCTGACCTGTATCTGGGGATGGGCACCTGCTCTAGAACGGACCCTTAGAGAGACAATATGAATATCACGTTTTAAGAGATTCCATTCCTGTCTAAAAATTAGTTTATTATCATCAACAAATTGATACAGGGCCAAAAGAAGAGGCCTGGTGATTCAGATACCTGATGGCAACCACTTGCATAATGCTTCTATGTGACTATCAAATAAGACGAACTATGATCTGAGGTTGGAGGTTCATGCCAGGTTGTCCTAGGAGAGGTTGGGGAACGTGGAGTCTGTCACATGCCAAGTTCATACAACTCACAGGGCAAGTACTTGAAGATGGTATGGCTGTTGGTGCCTTTGGTTGTAAAAAGGCAACATGGTCTCAAAACCTTTAGTGACAGTGTCTTAAAAGGCACCAGTGTGAGAATGTTCATCTGTGTAGGTAGGTAGGTCTTTTAAAAATTATTATTATTAAATCATAGCTGTGTACATTAATGCAATCATGGGGTACAATGTGCTGGTTTTATATATAATTTGAAATATTTTCATCAGGTCTTTTTATGATTCTTTATCTCTTTGTGCATTCTTCACTGTTTGTGCCTGAATCTATACCACGTCATTTATTTTTGGATCACTCTGTCATTTTATTCTCATTTCTCTCCTTTTTTTGAGACAGAGTCTCAAGCTGTTGCCCTTGGTAGAGTGCATGGTGTCACAGCTCACAGCAACCTCAAACTCTTAGGCTTAAGCAATTCTCTTTCCTCAGCCTTCCAAGTAGCTGGGACTACAGGCACCCACCACGATACCCAGCTATTTTTTGGTTATAGTTGTCATTGTTGTTTGGCAGGCCCAGGCTGGATTAGAACCCGCCAGCTCTGGTGTATGTGACTGGCTCCGTAGCCGCTGAGCTACAGGCGCCAAGCCTCTCATTTCTCTTGATACCTCTCCTGAAACCAAGGCCTAATTCAAAAACAAGGTTAAAACAACAACAATACTTCAAGCCTTGTTGTTCTTATTTGTGTTTATTGAAAGAGTTTTAAATATCTGTTTTTATTTTTAAATTGATGGGTAGAATATTTAATAAGTGGTGAAACCATCAAGCAACAAAGCCTATTTTTGATCAACACACTGGAGTTTTTATTTTTATTTTTTTGAGACGGAGTCTCATTCTGTTGCCCAGGCTACAGTGCCATGGCCTCAGCCTAGCTCACAGCAACCTCAGACTCCTGGGCTCTGGGGATCCTCCTGCCTCTCCTGACTCAGCCTCCCAAATGGCTGGGATTACCGGGGCTTGCCACAAGGCCTGGATAATTTTTGTTTCTTTCTTTCTTTCTTTCTTTTTTTTTTTTTTCCAACATGTCATAAAGAACCTTTATTACATTACTCTCATTATAGCCTCTTACACTTCCTTGCCAGATACCCTGGGAGCAGATGCTATCAGGGCTGGAGTTTTTGACCCTTCTGAGCTTTCGGAGGAGATTCTGCCTTCTGGCCTGTGGTTGTCTGAGCAGGAACCTTCTGGGCTGGAGCCGTTTTGCCTGCAGTGGTCATCGTTTTTGCCAGAACTTTAGCAGGTGTTTTTTGGGAGAGAAACTTTCAGAAGAGCTGCCTTTTGAAGTTTCTTAACTTCATTCTTGATTATTCTGTTCCTCATTTTCTTTGCCTTCATATTTTTTAAATGATCAAAATTTGTCATCTTAGCTTTCTTTTCTCTGGCTTCCATCTTCTTGGCCCATCTTGTGGCTGTCCATTTTGTATTTATACCTGCCTTCTGCTCGGCACTGTGTGGGAACTTGAGGAGAGAGTCTGTGAGCTGCATGCATTTGAAAGTGCAAGGTCCATCAGCCAAAGTTCTGTTTTGATCAATAACATCTACAATTGTGACCAGCTTTCCGGCATGAGGCCCAAAGGAGACATGGGCCCCTGGGCCAACCTCTATGAAACGCCTGAACACCATTTTGGCAGTGTTCAAAGCAAGAAGCAATTTTTCTTTCTTTCTTTTTTGGCGGTGGGGAGAAGGGTGTTTCTTTTCTTTTTTTATTGTTAAATCATAGCTGTGTACATTAGTGCAATCAAGGGGTACCGTGTGCTGGTTTCATATACAATCTGAAATATTCTCATCAAACTGTTCAACGTAGCTTTCGTGGCATTTTCTTGGTTATTGTATGAAGTCATTTGTATTCTGCCTTTAGTAAGTTTTGCCTGTACCCATTCTAAGATGCACGGTAGGTGTGGCCCCACCCATTACCCTCCCTTCCCCATAACCTTCCCCCTCCCTTCCCCTTCCTTGGCCCTTTCCTCATAGTCTTGTGCTATAGTTGGGTTATAGCCTTCATATGAAAGCTGTAATTTAGAGAAGCAATTTTTCTTTCTCTTGCTCAGGCTAGTCTTGAACTCCTAAGCTCAAGCAATCCACCTACCTTGGCTTTCCAAAGTGCTAGGATTACAGGCACCCTGCCCAGCTCACACTTGAGTTTCTACATCAGAATTTTTTTTTTTTTTTTTTGAGAGAGTCTCTCAATGTCACCCTGAGTAGAGTGCTATGACGTCACAGCTCACAGCAACCTCAAAATCTTGAGCTTAAGTGATTCTCTTGCTTCAGCCTCCCAAGTAGCTTGTAGTACAGGCACCCACCACAACGCCCAGCTATTTTTTTGGTTGTAGTTGTCATTGTTGTTGGGCAGACCTGGGCTGGGTTTGAACCACCAACTCCAGTGTATGTGGCTGGTACCCTAGCCGCTAAGCTACAGGCGCTGAGCCTACATCAGAATGTTTTGAAACTACTGGCAGATAATACTTTTTCAGATCTTCCATGAGAACAAGATCTTTTTTTGAGGGAAGATTTTTAGAAATAGCCAAAAATAAGTTATATCTGTCTCTGAGGCATTAACAGCCATGCTTAGCACCTTCTAAAAAGGTTTCTATTTCCCTGTCCCAGTGCCTTGGGTAAGCTCCCTAGTCTCCATGCTCCACTACCCTTCTCCTAATTCATGGAGCCAAGTGGCTGTGGGATGTCTGGTGGCAACACAAGTGACACAGGTTCTGGGTTATATGCAGAGAGGCTGGGAAGCAGAGGACAAACTTCAGCTGCTCATGGTCCAGCTAAGTGAGCAGCTATCCTGACTGACTGCCCCAGTCTCATGACCAGCCATTATGGACCTTACATTTCTCCACCTGTTCAGTCTACAGACGAGTACGGAGCCCCTCTGCATGGTAGGCCCCTCATCTTGTGCTCCAGTACTGGTGGATAAGGCCTTGCTGTCTAGTGGGGTAGACACAGAGGGACATAGATACACACAGAGCACATGTCAGCAGGGTCTGAGGACAGAGAATGTGGCGGGGGCTGTCTTAGATGGGGTGGGGGGATGAGAGAAGGCCTCTACTAGCAGGTGACATTTCAATAGAGGCCCCAAGGAAGTGAAGGAGCCACGTGGATACTGTGGAGAGGAACATCACCAGGCAGACGGGAGTAGGGTGAGCGAGGAGTCGATGGGAGAATGGAGATGGGGTGGGGTAGCCAGGTCCTGATCACACTACTCCTCATTGGCTGTGGTGAGGATTTTGGATCTTAATTATAGTGATGAGGAGTTGTTGCAGGCTTTGAAGCAGGGCAGCAATATAGTATAATGTACACAGGGCAGGAGTCGTTGGGACTGCTGCACAGAGAATGGACCAAGGGGTAAGGGTGGATGCCTGGAGGTGAGTCAGGAGACTGCCACAAACCAGGCCCAGGATGGCCACAGTGTGACTTGGTCAAGTGTTCTCAACCAGAATTTAGGGAGTTTGTCCATGTCTAAGTGGGCATTTGATCATATTTGCATGTTTTTGCACTTCTAAGTGGGGAAATGTGTGTGTTTGTCTATACACGTTTCTAAGTGGGGGAATGAGCTTGTGTGTGTCTTTATTGTCATTAACCCCTAACTAGATGTTAACATTCCCTTCAATGATAAAAGTAGGCAACAAACAACAATAATATGAGCAGTGCCTTGGACTTTGTCACCACTAGAAATCACAGATGTTTTTTATATCACATTACATCCAGTCCCTGCAAGTATCTGGAAATATTGTTTATGTTCATCATTCCTTTAGAATTATAATGGTTTTTAGGCTTGCCACCAGATCTTTTTTTAAGGTGGTAATAAGAAAGCACATACATTAATAATTCATAAATCTATTCCTTAAAATATTTTAATAACTATACATATTTCAATATGATTGGTTTCCTTTGTAATCTCTGTATTTTATTTTATGTATTTAAAAACATTATTTTGATAAAGGGATCTACAGGTTCCTGGCAAAAAATGTGCCAGGAATTATGTGGAAATAGTGTATATGGTGAGAAATGGTCAGGTTGCAGACATATTTTGTGGGTGATGCTGCAGGACTGGCTTATGAATTAAAAGTGTGGAGCAGGAGAGAAGAGGAATTAGGAATCCTGAGTCTGTGGCCTGAGCAGGTGGATAAAAGCTGATGGTGTTGGCTGGGTGCAGTAGCTCATGCCTGTAATTCTAGCACTCTGGGGGGGGCCAAGGCAGGTAGATTGCCTGAGCTCACTGAATCTGAGACCAGCCTGAGCAAGAGAAAGACTCCATCTCTAAAAATAGCCAGGCATTATGGCGGGGGCCTGTAGTTCCAGCTACTCAGGAGCTAAGGCAAGAAGATCTCTTGAGCCCAAGAGTTTAAGGTTGCTGTGAGCTATGACACCATGGGCACTCTACTGAGGGGAACAGAGTGAGACTTGTCCTTAAAAAAAAAGAAAGAAAAGAAAACTGATGGTGTTACAGAGAAGGGGCTGAGGAGGGGAGGAGCAGGCTTAGGGGGGAAATAAATAGAAAGGTCCATTGGGGGCATGCTGTTTATTGTAAAGTGGGGAATGATTCTTGTGCTACAGAGAAATCATTTCTGTAATGTGCCTGGCCCATGGTAGGCTCCAATGGTAGCTATATTTAGAAACTTGCCCCAGGTGACATGGGAGGTGGCAGTGGCAGGTCTCAACAGAGGATGTCCAGTGGATAGTCGTATGTATGAATCTAGAGCTCAGGAGAGGGACTGGGGTGAGATTCACATTTGGGAGGCATCCATCTGTAGATTGTGTTTAAAACTGTTAGGACTGGATGCAGTCAATATCGCTGTACCCATTTTTCTAGACAAGAAAACTGAGGCTTAGAACAACAAAGTTCATTACCTACTATGGGCAGATACAGTTCTGTAAGTCTGGTCTTCCTTTACTAGTGTTCCTACTCTGCTTTACCAGGCTGAAAATAACCTGGGTGGTGGGTTTAGCCCTTATAGAAGGACCACTGCAAAGAGGAATTATTTGACAGAAGCAGGTCCTGCGTCAAGTCTGGCACCAGAAAGGAGAAATACATGACATTTCCTTCCATGTTGACACATGAAACAGTGTTCTCCTCTTTCAGTCCTCTGTGTGCCCGTGGAGCCCGTGGTTATTTCACATTCAACGCTAAAGCTGAGCTTCTCCAGCCACAACACATTTCAGGTAGAGATTACTTTGGAAAGGTGCTCATTACTCCACACCGCCAGAGACGTGCTCATATAGGATCGCTCATACTGACACTAAGCCTCAAACACTGTTTACCAGAAACACAAGGGCAGTTAGTAATTTTGCCTCAGACATGAATGCCGGGAGCAGTCATGACCAGTGTGACTGATGGAGCCTCAGTTTCCTTATCTGTTAACCAAACAGGTCTGATGAGGTGTCATGAACATCCCTGAGGCGCTACAATCAGGTTTCACTTTTCTGTTAAACTTGCTTCATCTTGTGCAGATGGCCTACAATTCTGAGAAGTTCATTGTCATCTGAGAAGGAGGGGGAGAGTTCCAGGGGAGGGCTGTGAGGTTTCTGTTCCAGGCTTGCTGCTGTAAGCTAGGGTAAACCTTTCTATGTTTGGGGGCATCTTACTTTGTAAGGTCCTGAAAAATAGCGGAAACTTTCAGAAGTGACTGGGGAAGTGAATTTCTTGATTATAGAACATTTGGAGCATAATACAAAAAGCCCAAGAATCCTTTGAATCACCCTAAGAGTATTCCTCATGTATTTTATGTCACACAGACCAGGGTCATGTGCTTAGAGGTATAACATGATGTGGTGGAAAGAACATGGGCTGTGAAGGTAGAAGACCTGGGTCCAGTCTCAGTGGGACCTGGGGCAAGTTATCAATTGTACCTACCACCAGTGCCTCCTTTGTGTCCGGCACTGTTTATAATAGAAGTGATTTCTTCCCAGCACTAATTGTTCCTTGTTTTACACACAAGGAAGGAAGCTGAGTGCAGCTCTCCAGCTAGCAGGTGGCAGGCCTGCATTTAGACCCAGGACAGCTGGACGACTTCAATCCCTCTCCTGTATGTCTGCAGTCTCTTGTCACCCCTGCAGATAATACAGGCTGGCTGTTCCAGAGAAGTTTCTTTCCATTCTTTCTCTTCTTCCCCTTCCTTCAGTTATTCAATTCCATACAGCGTGAAAGCCATTATGAAATGTTAGCTGGAAGGTAATACCCTGATCCTTTCATCCAGGACTCTGCTTTGGAATCTTCTGGAAGCCACATGGGTTTAGCTTTCTTAACCTTTTCCTCAGCAGGGCTGAGCCCCACCCTCCATGTACACGTCTGTGGGAAGAGCACTTTGCTGATCTCAGGGTCAGCTCAAATTCCCCTAGCGCTTACAGTGCCCCGACTGCTGCAGATTTCTCACTGTTCTCAGAGCAAGCCTGTGAGTAGACAGAGTTGACAGCTTCACGACAAAGGGGAGGAAATTGGGTCGTAGGGGAGGGCCAGTCACTGTCCTTAGGCAGCACAACTCGCATATAGCGAAGCCAGGATTAGATAGAGATCAGGTCTGCCTTGCCCCTAAATTCTTCCTGCTGCTTAGAAAATAGGCATTTCTTTGGGCAAACTCGGATTTGCCCATCTGCTCCCAGAGGTCTTCTTTGCTCTTCTGACAACCAAGTAAAACAAAAACAAGCCCAAAATAGAATATTTCTAAAATGAAGATTCCCAGGCATTTGGGCGGCCCTGGGAGGCTTTAAGTAAACAGCCATCATCAAAGGGAAAGCTCTATGTGTTACATGACAAAGGCCACATGGATGGTCACACCCTCTGACTTAGTAATTGCACCCCTGGGATTTCTGCTAAAGCTATATTTACCATAAACACAACCCCCCACAAGTATATTTGTCATAAAGTTATTTCAATATCTAAAATTTAGAAGCAACATAAATGTCCCAAAGAAGGCAATTGTTGGTGAATTACTATGCACCAACAAGACAGAACATTATGTAGCCATTAAAATGGAGATTATTTAGACTATATAAAAATGGAGAAACAGGCTGGACACGGTGGCTCATGCCTATAATCGTAGCACCCTGTAAGGTCAAGGCAGGAGGATTACTTGAACTCAGGAGTCCAAGACCAGCCTGAAAAAGAACGAGACCCTGTCTCTACTGAAAATAGAAAAACTAGCTGGTTTGCCCATGGCAACTGGAACCTGAGGTCGTAGTGAGCTATGATGATGACACTGCACTCTAACCTGGGCAACAAAGTGAGATTCTTGTCTTCAAAATTAAAAAAAGGAGAAATATTTATGGACATATCATGTATGATTAAATGTAAAAAGCAGGGTATACACATGCGATATGATCACAACTAAGCAAAGTGTGTGTGCACAAGTAAGCAAGGCCTGGAAAGAAATTAATGAAAATGAAAATAGTGGTGTTAGGCTTGTGCAATTACGGGTGCTTTTTTAGTATTATAAAAAAGAAGCAAGAAGATGAAAACCATGGTAAAAAAAAAGAAGTTACTGCTCGTTTTAAAATAATTCAAATAATAAAAAAGATGTGAAGTTGAAAGTATTTCCGCTCTCGAGTAGTAGCTTCTATTATATTTTCTTGTGCCCTTTCCATGAATGAGTTTTTATTTATTTTTATTTTTTTTTTAAGCCCTCAGTAGAGTGACATAGTGTCACAGCTCACAGCAAACTCAAACTCTTCGGCTTCAGTGATCTTCTTGCCTCAGCCTCCCAAGTAGGTGGGACTACAGGCGTCAGCCACAACGCCCAGCTATTTTTTTTGTTGCAGTTGTTTAGCTGGCCCCAGGCTGGGTTTGAACCTGCCACCCTCGGTGTATGTGGCAGGTGCCGTAACCACTGTACTACAGGCGCGGAGCCCATGAATGAGTTTTTAAATGTAAAAAGAACCTTAATGATTGGTTTAGTTAAAAACAAAACAAGTCTTTTTCTTCATAATGGCCAGTGCCCATTTGTCTCAGACCATTTGGATTCTTTTAATATGATTTTGCTTTGTTGATTGCCATTTTTATTTTGAAAAATTCAATCATACAAAATGTTTAGATTATAATGGAATGGTCACATGTAAACCTTCTACCCAGCACAAAAAATAACATTTAAAATAGAGTTGAGGCCTATGTCCACTGCTGATTCATTCCATTCCTCTCCTAAATGTGCTTGTCCATTATGTTTTTCTACTTTTACTTTGTCTCTCTGTCTTTCAAAAATATTTAATATTGTTCTTCAAGTTTATTTTTTAATTTTTTGTAGGATCGGGGTCTTGTTGTGTTGCCTAGGCTGGTCTCAAACTCCCGACCTCAAAGGATCCTCCCACCTTGGCTTCCTAAAGTGCTGGGATTATAGACATGCGCTACTGTGCTCACCATTGCTTTGTATGTTTGTTTTTTTTTTGAGACAGAGTCTCACTATGTTGCCCTCTGTAGAGTGCCATAGTGTCACAGCTCACAGCAACCTCAAACTCCTGGACTTAAGTAATTCTCTTGCCTCAGCCTCCCAAGTAGCTGGGACTATAGGTGCCCACCACAACGCCTGGCTATTTTTGTTGTAATGTTCATTGTTGTTTTAGCTGGCCCAGGCTGGGTTCGAATAGGCCAGCCTCGGTGTATGTGGCCAGCGCCCTAACCCACTGAGCTCCAGGCACTGCCTGCTTTGTATGTTTTAAATATTTTTATAATTTATACAATACTCTAACTACCCTTCTGCAACTTGCCTATTTCACTCAATATTGTTTTGATGAGATTTCTCCATATTGATACCAATTTATTTTCATTGTTATTTAGTATTTCCTTTCCGGGAATGTAGCAGTCCCTGTTGGTGTCTCATCTGCCTATAAGTTCTCAGCACTCACCATTTCCCTGCACCAAGGCCTGGCTCCCCACTGCCAGCACCCACACATTCCTGTTTGAAGGTTTTCTGACTGCTGGAGTGTGCTTTGTTGCTAGGAGGAGGAGGCCCAGAGGGCTGGGATTTAGCACTCTCCAGCACACAGCCCTCAGCAGGACTGATAGGAGAGATAAATACCCCGAGCTCCCTTGCTCCTCAGGGAGGATAACCCTGAGGTATGGCACTAAGCTACCATACAAGGGTGTCCAACCTGCTGCCTGGGGGCCACATGCAAGTTATTTGAGTATTGTTTTGCTTATCTGTGATTTCACAAAATGTTTGCAGGGACCTTTTAAATGCTCATCAGCTGTCATGAGTGTTTTTGTATTAAATATGTGGCAGAAGTCTTCCAATATGTAGGAGAGAAGAAGAAACGTTGGACACACCTGATAGTTTCCTTGCAGAATTAAGCTCCAGTTGGTTGCCCACAGTGGTGACTTGCTTGATAATCATCTTAGGCCAGGTTTCCCAGAAGCAGATGCTGAGCTGGAGTTTGGGGTGCAAGCTGGAGTTTGGGGTGCAATAATTGATTGATTATTCACAGAATCAATACCTGTGAAAGGAAGAGGGAGGAAGGATTGGGCAGAAGAAGTAGAACTGTAATGCTGGCCTGATAAAGCCTCAGCCACCCACGGGGAGCTGAGGGCTGAGGACAGTAGTGCCTGTCGCAGCAGCTAATGGCGGACCAGAGTGTCTGGGTCCTTATACCCCTGCCTTGTCCCTGACTATGGACTGTCCTGAAGGGGGCATGACCTCAGGCAAGGCTGAGGCAGACTTGGAAGGAGCCAATAGCTCGAGGCTGTCTGCTGACCCCAAACACAGCAGCTGCACAGCAAGACTGTCCTTGATGAACAATCTGGGCAGCACCTCCGTGTCTGACTCAAGGACATACCCGCTATTGGTCTCTTTCTTCCTCTGTCATACTTTCCCCCCTCACATTTGAGATCAACTCCCCACATAAACTACGTGCACATATATCTCTGCCTCAGAGTCTGCTATTGGGGAAACTCAAATGAAAACAAAGACTATATCTCAGTTTATTTATCCATTCCCTTACCAATGGAAATTCAGGTAGTCTCCTATTTTTTCCTGCTGCTAGCCATGTTGTTCTTGTTCAAGTCTCCTTGTGTGCATGTGGGAGTTTTAAAGTAAATACTCAGAGCAGAATTCTCAGGCCACAAGGTATACATGCCTTAAACCTTATTAGATGTTGTCAAGTTGTTCTCCAAAGTGGTTGTCTTAAGTAACTTTAGGTATATGAACCCTCAGAAATTGCATGGCTTAAAAGAATCGCCATTGTTTCCTGGCCATCGATATACCAGCGTGCTGGATTTGCCATCATTAGCATGCTTTATGGAATGTTAAGCTATTATGGACTTCTGAGACTGGGTTAGTCTGAGACAATAAACAAAACCACTTAACAAAAATCTGGACTATGTAGAGTAGTATGCCCTTGGAGTAGTACCTGTTTATCACTCAAGAATCAAATGTTAGGGACCTTTTTTCAGACTAAATAATGCTAACTTCCTCCCCCACATCATCCCCAGATATCTATGTCCTAATCTCTGGAACCTGTGAATATGTTCCCTCACAGGCCACAAAGGACTTGGTTCATGTGATTAAGCTAAGGATGTTGTGATTGGATCCTCCATTATCCTGGGGGACCCAATATAATCATGAGGGTCCACATAGTGGGAGGAAGGTGACATGATGTGACAGAAGCAGAGGTCAGAGAGAGAGGGCGAGAGATAGACTGAGGGAAAGATGTTTAGTTGAAGATGCTATGCTGCTGGGCTTGCAAATGAAAGAAGGGACCACAAGCCAAGGAACACAGGCGCTTATAAAATCTAGAAAAGATAAGGAAATAAATTTTCCCCTAGAGCCTCCAGAAGAATGTAGCCTTGGTGACGTCTTGTTTTGGGGATTATAAATTTGTATTAACCCTTTAAGTTTGTGGTCATTTGTTATAGCAGCAATAGGAAACTAATACTTCAATGACTAGAGAAAGAAACACACAAAAGGATTTGAGGAAACAGTAATGAGAGTGCACAGAAAGCTAGAATAGTGCCTTTTTTTCTGACAGCCAGATGGAAAACCTCAAATTTCAGGAGTACCAAGGAGCATCTTGCTTTGGTAGTGGGGGAAAAATTACCACTAAATTAAATGCAGCTTGGATCTGGCTTACCAAAGTTTAGAAGGAAGACCTAAAACAATCACACTCTTTTCAGAAGAGCAAAACTCAAGAACATTTATATGAATACAAAAATATTTAATATTCAACAAGGTAAAATTGACAATATTTGGCATACAAACAAAAAGAACCAGGCATGCAAAAAAGCAGGAAAATATAATCCAGAATGTGGAGAAAACTCAATTAGACAAATCTGACCCAGAAAGAATACAGATAATAGGATTTATATGCAACATATTTTAAAAGTTATTACAACATATTTCATATTGTATATGACATATCATATCTTAAGAAGCTAGAAGAAAGCCTAACCATGATGAACACAGACATGAAAGATATGAAATAGACCCAAATTGAGCTGTTATAGATGAAAACTACAATGTTGCCCTGAGTAGAGTGCTGTGGCATTATAGCTCACAGCAACCTCACACTCTTGGGTTGAGCATTCTGCTTGCCTCAGCCTCCTTTGTAGTTGGCAGTAGAAGCCCACCACAATGCCCAGCTTGTTTTTTCTACTTTTTTAGTAGAGATGGGCTCTTGCTCTTGCTCAGGCTGGTCTCGAACTCCTGGGCTCAGATGATCCACCTCCCTCAGTCTCCCACAGGGCTAGGATTACACTTTGCCCAGCCCCTCTAACATTTCTTATAGAATAAGTCTGTTGGTGAGAAATTCTTTCAGCTTGTGTCTATTTGAAAAATATTTCATTTTCGTTTTTGAAAGAATTTATTTGAGAATAGAATTCTAATTTGACAGGGCTTTGTTTCTGTTTTGTTTTCTCTTTTGGACATAAAAGATATCATTCCGCTGTCTTCTAACTTGCTTTGCTTCTGATGAGAAATCTTTTGTCATCCTTTTCTTTCTTTCTCTGTACATAACATGTCTTTTTTCTCAGTTGCTTTTGATTTTCTCTTTATTACTAATGTTAAGCAATTTGATTATGATATACCTGGGGGTTGTTTTCTTCATGTTTCTGTGCTTGGGTCTGTTAAGTTTCTTGGATCAATGGGTTTACAGCTTTCTTCAAATTTAAAAGATTTTTGACAATTATTCCTTCTAACATTGTTTTCGGCCCACAAGCCTCCTGTTTTTGGAACTTCAATTTCTTTTTTTTTTTTTGGAGACAGAGTCTCATTATGTCACCCTTGGTAGAGTGATGTGGCGTCACAGCTCACAGCAACCTCCAACTCTTGGGCTTAAGTGATTCTCTTGCCTCAGCCTCCCAAGTAGCTGGGACTACAGGTGCCTGCCACAATGCCCAGCTATTTTTTTGTTGCAGTTGTCATTGTTGTTTAGCAGGCCCCAGCTGGATTTGAACCCTCCACCCGTGGTGCATGTGGCTGGCACCATAACCACTGTGCTACGGGTGCCAAGCTGGTCTGCTATTAATCTTATATAGTGCATTTTTCATTTCTGTCTAAAAAAAAATGTTATTGGGAGTCTTACAAGCAGAAGGAAAATGGTATCAGATGGAAACTTAGATCTACTAACGGATAAAGAGAACCAAAAATGAAAACTATATAGATAATTTAAAGGCTTTTTCTTCATAGCTAAATTTCTTTAAAAGATCATTGATGATTTAAAGCAAAAATTATAATAATAATTATGTAGAGGTAAACATATAACAATGATAATATAAAGATTAAGAAGGAAGAAATACAAGCATATGAGACTCTTAAGTGTCTTATATTATAGGTCAGTGGGTGGCTCACACCTGTGATCCTAGAACTCTTTGAGGCCAAGGCAGGTGAATTGCCTGAGCAAGAGCGAGACCCTGTCTCTAAAAAATAGCCTGGTGTTGTGGCAGACACCTGTAGTTCCAGCTACTTGGGAGGCTGAGGCAAGAGAATCGCTTAAGCCCCAGAGTTTGAGGTTGCTGTAAGCTGTGATGCCATGGCACTTTATCAAGGGCGACAAAGTGAGACTCTGTCTCAAAAAAAAAAAAAAGTCTTGGTTCAGTGTCCATAGTACAGTGGGTAGGGCGCTGGCCATATACACTGAGGCTGGCAGGTTTGAACCCAGCCTGAGCCTGCTAAACAACAATGACAACTGCAACAGAAAAATAGCTGGGGTTTGTGGTGGGCACCTGTAGTCTCACAGCTACTTGGGAGACTGAGGCAAGAGAATCACTAAAATAAAAGTACAAAAAATTAAAAAGTCTTACATTGTATGTGAAGTATTATAATGTCACTTGAATGTAAACAATATAAGTTAAAGATACATACTATAAATCCTAAAGCAACCACTAAAATAGCACAACAAATAGTTATTGCTCATAAGTCAACAAAGGAGGTAAAAATAGAATCATAGAAAATACTTGATTAATTTTTTTTTAATGTTAGAACAAGAGGGGAAAATGAATAAAAATAGAAGGGTAAAGTCCCAAAGTTGCAGATTGGGGAACACTTTTACACTGTTGGTGGGACTGCAAACTAATACAGCCTCTGTGGAAAGAAGTATGGCGAATCCTCAAAGAGCTCAAATTCGACCTCCCATTTGATCCTGCAATCCCTCTACCAGGCATCTACCTAAACGAAAAAAAAACATTCTATCATAAAGTCATTTGCACTAGATTGTTTATCGAAGCTCAGTTTACAATCGACAAGATATGGAAACAACTTAAATGCCCATCAACCCAGGAATGGATTAACCAACCGTAATGTATGTATACCATGGAATATCATTTAGCTATAAAAAAGGTAGAGACTTTACATCTTTTGTATTAACTTGGATGGAAGTGAAACACATTCTCCTTAGTAAAGTATCACAAGAATGGAAAAGCAAGTATCCAAAGTATCTCAATACTAATACGAAGCCAGTAGATGATCTAATACACGCTCACATAAGAGAAAAATTCAATTCAATTCGAGTTGGGGGGAGGGGGAACAAGAGAGTAGGGAGAGGAGGAGGGGAGGGGACTGGTGTGCTCCCTCTTAATGGACACCATATAGGGGCGTGTGGCACACTTTTTGGATATGGGACACAACTACAAGAGGGACTCTACCTAACAAATGCAAATACTGTCACTTAGTTGTTTATACCCTCATATTAACCTGAAATTTAAAAAAATATGTATATGGGAAATATTAGAAAACATACAGCAAGATGGTAGATTTAACCATTTTAATAATCACAATAAATGTAAATGGGCTCAATATCCAAATTAAAGCAGAGATTGTCTTATTGGATTTTTTAAAAAGTAATAATTATATTTTTTTACAAAAAAACCCACTCTAAATATAAAAACACAAATAGGTTAAAAGTGAAAGGGTGGAAGAGCTATGCCATGCTAACATTAGTCAAAACTGAAGTGGTTATATTCATGCCAGGCCAAGTAGACTTCAGAGCAAAGAATATCACTAGAGATAAGGAGGATAATTTCATAATGACCAAGGGGTCAACTCATCTAGATGACACAATAATCCTAGTCGCTTATACACCTCATAACAGAGCCTCAAAATACATGAAGCAAAACCTCATAGAACTTCAAGAAGTTACAGACCAATCCACAGTTATTGAGATTTTATTTTATTTTATTATTATTTTTTGAGACAGAGTCTCACTATGTTATCCTCAGTAGAGGGCTATGGCATCACAGCTCACAGCAACCTCCAACTCTTGGGCTTAAGTGATTCTCTTGCCTCAGCCTCCCAAGTAGCTGGGACTACAGGTGCCAGCTACAATGCCTGGCTATTTTTTGTTGCAGTTGTCATTGTTGTTTAGCAGGCCCTGGCCGGGTTCAAACCCGCCACCCTTGGTGTACGTGGCTGGCACTGTACCCACTGTGCTATGGGCACCAAGCCAGTTATTGAGATTTTAAAACCTCTTTCCCATTAACCAGTAGAACACAGAGGTAGGCTTGGTGCCCGTAGCTCAGTGGTTAGGGCGCTGAACACATGCACCAGGGCTGGTGGGTTCAAACCCGGCCCAGGCCTTCTAAACAACAATGACAATAACAACAACAACAACAACAAATAGCCGAGTGTTGTGGTGGGTGCCTGTAAGTCCCAGCTAGATGGGAGGCTGAGGCAAGAGAATCACTTAAGCCCAAGAGTTTGAGGTTGTTGTGAGCTGTGATGTCAGAGCACTCTACTGAAGGCGACAGAGTGAGATCCTTTCTCAAAAAAAAAAAAAAAAAGAAAGAAAAGAACACAAAGATAGAAAACGAGACCAAGTGGTTTATTTCAACTGGAATGGAAAGTGCAGAAAAAGATCCCAAGAAGATGATTTAACTACCCTGAAGGGTCATACAAAAGGCCAAAACCTGAACAACGGAGATGACAGATACCTCCGGAGGCCAAGGAAAGGAAGTGTTTAGTAAACACGAAACTCTCCCATCAAGAAGCATAATTAGATCAAATGATTTTCAGTACCCACAGTTGCAGTTATCCTTTTTATTTTTGTATAAATAATATACAAGTTTATGCCACAGGAGTATTGTTGCTCTTTAATCACATAGAACTGGTCTGGACCAGAATCCTCTGAATTTTCTAAAGGCAAGTGGAGAGAACAGTGGAGAAATGACAGGGAGGAGACCTGCCTGTTAGTCCAGTTCTAGTTGCTTCTCTGAGTAATTCCAAGCATAGAAGGCTGAGCCATAAGGAAGGACGTAAGCTGATAAATTAGAGCTGTGGTGCCAACCTTTTTGACAGGTGTCATGGAAGATAATTTTTCCATGGACCAGGGTGGTGGGGATGGTTTGGGGATGACTCAAGGGCATTACCATTTCCGGGGCAGATCATCAGGTGTTAGATTCTCACAGGAAGCCCAATCTAGATCCTTCACATGCGTGGCTTATAGTAGGGTTTGTGCTCCTGTGAGAATCTAATGCCGTTTATCTGACAAGAGGTGGAGCTCAGGTGGTGATGCCAGTGATGGGGAGCAGCTGTAAACATGGATGAGGCTTTGCCTGCCTGCTGCTCACCTTCCGCTGTGCGGCCAGGCTCCTAACAGGCCATGGACTGGTACTTTTCCACAGCCTGGGGGTTGGGGAGCACAGAAGTAGGGGATAGTGAAGAATGAACACAGCTACTGAGGAGATGACCCATCTGTTTACCCATCATCCATTCATAATCTCTCTATCCATTTATTCAGCATCACGCATTCATTTAATAAATCATCATTAACCCCTTGGTGGGGACACTTAATTTGTGACTCCCTGACTCTTAGTCCTATTCAGGACTTCTCTTCTCTCGTCCCTTTCTTCCTTATTCATTTACTTATTTAGAGACAGAGTCTTGTCTATCGCCCAGGCTGGAGTGCAGTGGTCCCATCATGGCTCACTGCAGCCTCAAACTTCTGGCCTCAGGCGATCCTCCCAAAGTGCTGGGATTACAATCAGTCACCTTGCCCAGCCCCTCTTCTTTCTTTCTTTCTTTCTTTCCTTTTTTTTTTTTTGAGACTGAGTCTCACTATGTTGCCCTCGCTAGAGTGCTGTAGCATCACAGCTCACAGCAACCTCAAACTCTTGGACTTAAGCAAATCTGTTGCCTCAGCCTCCCAAGTAGCTGGGACTACAGGTGCCCGCCACAATGCCTGGCTATTTTTTTGTTGTACTTGTCATTGTTTAGCTGGCCTGGGCTGGTTCAAACTCACCAGCCGCAGTGTATATGGCCAGTGCCCTAACCACTGAGCTTCAGGCACCTAGCCCAGCCCCTTTTCTTACAAAGACATAACTCATATTGGATTATGAGTCCACCATACTCTAGGATAACATCATCTTTAATTACATTTGCAATGATCCTATTTCCAAATTAGGTCACATTCTAAGGTACTGGAGTTTAGGACTTCAACATATGTTTTTCAGGGCACAATTCAACACATACAGTCAGGAAAATAATTTCATGGTGATGTTACTAAGCTGACTAAAGATTCACAAGAAATACAAATCATCCCATGGGTCACATGGGATGTCTCCAGAGAGGCCACATGGAACCACTGTGACTCAGAATAGGTCTTTGGGGATTCAAGAAAAAAAAATTATTTGCAGGATCTTTATCATCTTCTCTTTCTCATTGGTCAAAGTTCACCCATGGGGCTTTAATTCACCCATATTTTTAGATGGTGTTCCTCCCTCCTCTGGACAGGCAGCAGGGAGGCCAGGTCCCACGCCCCATGGCAAAGCATTTCATGGGGTCAGAAAGCATCAGTCAGTGCCAGAGCCTCAGTGGGCCCAGATCCAGGGCTCAGACACAGACTCAGGAAGGGGCAGGGTAAACCAGGAGCCTTTTGAGAGGTTGTCCCTGGGGCCAGCTTGCCTTGCAATGGCCTCTGGGTCCCAAATCAAGCCTTCCTTCAAATGGCTTACACTCTTACCTTCTCTTAACATCTCTGTCATAAACTGCAGAGAATTATAAGGGTTTGAAGACCCAAAAAATTTAACTGCCCCTGCAAATATTGGCAACGATATGGGAATATAACCCCTATACCTATTCAGTCAGATTGCTGTTATCTTTTGCAACTTTCAACGGATTCTTATGGAGCACCTGCCATGGGCCAGCCATTGTGCAAGGCCCTGAAACACTGCGGATGAAGGGAAGTGCCTTCAAGGAGCTTGTGGTCTTGCAAAAAGGAGAGACAATAAACAAGCTGTTGCATGCAGTTATAATAGGGCCCCATCAGATAAATACGGGGAGCTTTAGATCTAAATTTGCCTGTGTTACTGTTTATAGTTTCCCTCTTTTCAATTTTTTTTTTCCTTGGAGACAAAGTCTCATATTGTTGCCCCAGGTAGAGTGCCATGGTTTCATCATAGCTCACAGCAACCTCAGACTCTTGAGCTCAAGCAATCCTCTGGCCTCAGCCTCCCAAGTAGCTGGGACTACATTTGTCCACAACAACACCAGCTACTTTTTCTATTTTTAGTAGAGACAGGGTTGTGCTCTTGCTCAAGCTGGTCTCGAACTCCTGAACTCAAGCAATCCACCTGCCTCGGCCTTCTGAAGTGCTAGGATTATAGGCATGAGGTACCATGCCTGGCCTTCCTTCTTTTCAATTTTAAAATATTAAGTAAGAACATTTGGAAAATACAGAGAAGTTCAGGGGCAGCACAGGATGCTATATATCCCATTTATTATCAAGCAGATAGGACCTACACCGAGGAAAGGAGAATTTTGTTGGTGGAAAGGGAGGATGATAATAGATATTAATAACTTTGGCTGGTCTTAGTCTGGGTGGCTTAGAGGCATCCTAAGTTCAGGGAAACGCAGCACAGCCCAGGACACTGGCATTCTTGTGCATCCCAATCTCTTAGAGAGCTTCTTAAAAATGATATATTCCTGAGCCTACTCAGAAATTCAATTCCAAATGTGGGACAGGGGCCAAGAATATTGCAGCTTTCAGTACATTTCTGCTGAAGGAATGAATGTATGAATGAATTCTAAGGCAGGTAATCTAAGGATCACACTTTGATCTAGAGAGAAGGGCAGAGGGAGGATTTTCCCATCTCAAAAATATTTCTGGGGCATCCTGTACTTGGGAAAGGAGAAGGAAACTCTGTTCCTACCTCGTCCCTTAGGTCACCTGCGGTCTACTCCTGCTAACACCTAGAATTCAGGCTGGAAGTGTATACACTCTAGTTCAGCTCTGTCTGGCTTGGGAACCTAACCTTCATTTATAACATGATTTCTATTGGAAACTAATTGAGATTCAAAGGTTAATTCAAGAAATGAACTTTTAGAATAAAATCTTTTGGTGAGTTGAGAACTGCAGAATGGAAAAGGAAAAGGCAAACTATAAAGTGTTGGGAAAAAAAATAATTGAATGTAAAAGACTTCATACTGGGTGACTCCATTTATATGAAATATCCAGAAAGGGCAAATCCAAAGATACAGAAAGCCAATCAGTGGTGGCCTCAGGTGCATTGGCTGCAAATAGGCAGCGGGTATCTCTTTAGGGTGGTAGTATAAACATTCTAAAACTGGACTGTGGTGAAGGTTATCAAACTCTAATAATTTTTAAAAAATGGGTACACTTAAAATGGGTGAATTTTATGACTTACAAATCACGCCTCATTAAAATTATTTTTTTAAAAAGTGATGAGCAACTCTCAAAATTACCCAACAAAGCTTCCTTACGTTTGTGAAGCACTTTATATAACAGTGTAACGCGTTTTCATTCTCATTATCCCATGTAATTTTGCAACGTTCTCCTGAGCAGATATTGTAATTATTCTCATTTTATATTGGAGGAAACTGAGCCTCAGAATTGCAAAGTGACTTGAATGGAAGGTTTTCAGTCCTTTGCACAATTCCTTCACCTACTAAACCTTAGGCCTGTGAACGCCTTTCACCTGGTATGATAGACTGAGGATTAGAAGCAGGATCCGGCCACCTGTTTTTTGGTCTGTCCATCTGTCTTGTCTGCGAGCTCATCTTCTGTCTAGTCATCCACTTCACTGGCTCTGCATACTTGGTGGGGGCTCTGGGAGAAGCCCCCCACAGAAGCTGCTTTAGCCCCGCCTGGTAGGTGAGGGTTAATCCCCAATTGGAAACAGCCCTGGAGTAGGTTTGGAAGAATGGGTTGAGGCCAGGTTAAGGAGTTTGAGCCATGTCCTGTAGGCCAATAGTTTTCATCCTTGAATATGCCTCAAAATCATGTATGTCTAAGGTTTTAAAAGCACATAGGCCAGGGGGTGGGGGCCAGTTCTATGCACTCAGAGCCTGTGGGGGTGGGGGTGGAGTGTGAAGCAAAGTGGGGCCCGGGCATTTGAATTTTAACAGGTCACTGATGCCTGGCAGGGTTGAAATTCTCACCGTGGGCAGGGCGTGGGTAGTTATGGAAGGAAGGGAGTGACAACAGTGTTCAGGAAGATTAATTTGGCAGTTGTGGGAGGGAAAGAGGGGAGAGGAAGAAAACTGAAAGCAGAAAAACAGTCTAGGAATGAGTGGTGTTGAGGCCCGAAACTGGTGGTGATGGGAACAGGCTGAAGGGGGTGCATGGAGGACAGTGCAAAGGGCCGTGTAGCCCTGGGTGTGGGTGAGGAGCAGGGAGCGAGGGAGAAATGACCAAAAGTCAATGGTTTTCAGCAAAACCCACTAAAGCAAACATTTTCTTTACTTTCTCTAGTCATCACTTCTTTATTTGGGAGAGTAAAACTGCAGCAATGCATTCTGTGCTTCCTTTATTGACACTACACCTCAATGGTAAATAAGGCCGGGGCTTTTCAAACTGGGCTACCTGCAGCAGTGTGCCTACAGGGTTGCAAAAGCCACAGGAAAAACAGGGGGTCTCTTTCTAGAGTAGTGTTTGGCAAACTTTCACTGGAAAGAAACAGATAAAGTATTTAGACTTTGTAGGCTATATGGTTTCTATAGCAACTAGTCAACTTTGCTATCATAGCACAAGAGCAGCCATGACAATATCGAAGTGAATGAAAGTGGATGTGTTTCTTTTTTTTTTTTCTTATTTATTTATTTATTTATTTATTTATTTATTTATTGTGGAGAAGGGGCGGGGAAAGAAGGTGGGGGAAGACGTGCGTGACAGGGTTGGGCCAGTGGCATGGTACCACATTGGCTATATCTAGGTAGAGGCAGTTTCAGGCCGGGCCTTGCTGAGTCATTGCTACGTGCAAGTAGCTCGATGGATCTACTTCTAGTCAGGCTCGGGAAGTTGCACTAGGCCTCAGGCACATGGCAGGGCCCAACAACTCCCTCTTTTGTTTTTTGTATGGCAGAAAAACATAGCCTCTGTCTTAGGTTGCCTTCTCTTGCAGTTTCAGTCTTACCCGTCATGGGAATACAAACATCAATGGTTTGGTCCCTGTCTTAGGTTGACTGAATGCAGAGTGATCTTACCCGTCTTTGGGTACTATGAATGTAATCCACCATGCCGCCTCTCCATATCCTGTCTTAGGTTGTCCC
>CAUYPK010168985.1:0-10702 GCA_963574355.1 Loris lydekkerianus
CTAGGTATATACCCAGAATACCAAAAATCACATTATAACAAAGATATTTGTACCAGAATGTTTATTGCAGCCCAAACAAATGTTTGTGAAGAAGTATTTTTCAAATTTCTTTGATGAGTTCATGCTGGTATCTCATACAAAAAAGGGAAATAGAGAAGTGATTTGAGATTAGAGATAAAAATAATAGAGAATTTGGCTCAGCACCTGTAGCTCAGCAGCTAGAGCACCAGCCACATACACCAGAGCTGGTGGTTTCAATCCAGCCCCAGCCTGCCAAACAACAATGACAACTACAACCAAAACATAGCTGGACTTGTGGCAGTGCCTATAGTCCCAGCCACTTGGGAGACTGAGGCAAGAGAATCCTTTAAGCCCAAGAATTGGAGGTTGCTGTGAGCTGTGACACCACAGCACTCTACCCAGGGTGACTGACATAATGAGACTCTGTCTCAAAAATAAATAAATAATAAATAAAAATAGTAGAGAATTTAATCATGGTGAGACATGGGAAGGGTCCTTGGGCTTCAGAAAGACAAAAAGAAGTTTGTTGTTGTTGTTCTGCTTCTCTGACCTCACCTTGGGACATTTGGAAGACTTCACATGAAACAATTGGCATGGATGGAGCCTACCCTTTACACACTAAGCCTTCTAAAGCTCTCTCTAAGAAAAGCACAAGAAAATCAGATATATAGGCTCTGAAATGGTCAATTATTTTTCTTCTGATGGTGCATTTTCAAATAGCCTGTCTTCAAGCTCACTGATTATTTCTTCTGCTTGATCAGTTCTGTTTTTGAAAAACTCTGATGCATTTTTGAGTTTCCAGTTGAATTTTTAGCTCCAGAATTTATGCTTATTATTGTTAGTTTCAATTTTTTTTAATTTCTCTGGTAAGCTTCTGAATTTCTTCTCTGTGTTTTCTTAAAATTCAATGAGTTTCTTTCAGGCAGTTATTTTGAATTCTTTGGTGGAAAAGTTCTATATCTCTATCCCTCTGTAAATTTTCATTTGCACCCTATTTAATGAGGTCATGTTTTCCTGAATGTTTTTGATGCTTGTAGTATTCTTTGGTTGGTGTCTAGGCATTACAGAGTAAGTTATTTATTTTAATATTTACAGTCTGGGTTTGTTTGAACGTGTCCTTCTTAAGGAAGCTTCCCACCACATAGTCAAGGGAATTGAGTGTTGTAATCTGTGTCTTTGATCACTACAGCTGCATTAACATGGGGAGTACCAAAAGCTCAACAATATGGTGACCCTTACAGACTCCTGATGGTACTGCCCTGGAGAAGTTGAGTAAGGTACAGGAGAACTTCCTGGATTCTAGACTACAACACAAAATCTCTCATTCTCTTCTCTTTCTTTCTGCTGGGCTGCTAGCTTTGGGGGATGAATAATGTAAGCACTCCTTTAGGGCCACCACATCTGGGCCTGCACTAGGTCATGCCTAAAACCAGCCTAGTCTCCCAAAATCTGTGGAGACTGTTGCCTGACTGCATCTAACGTTTATTCAAAGCCCAAGTGCCCTTTAATCAGCAGATGGTAAATCCTGCCAGAACTGGGACCCTTTCTTCAGACCACCATGTTTCCCTCTGGTCCCCAAGGGTTCAAGAAAGGTTGTCCAAAAACTGTGTTTGAGAATGAGGGGCTTCAGGAGTCATTTTGATACATAAAGCCTGAGCTCATTCCTAAGTTTCAAACCAAAGTCTTCTGAACTCTTCCCTGAACTTCACTGCCTGTAGTTGAGGAAGGGGTGACAGAGGCACTGGCTTGGCCACTGCCATTAGTATCTCGCCTGGTTACATGCAGTCAATGTCCATTGGCTACAAGGCAGCATAGCCACAGTAGACGTCCACAGAATTCAGCTTATGTGGCTTGATTGCTTTAAAAATTTATTCTAGGTTGTGGGCTGTTTTTTATCAGCCAGTGGTGGGTCTAGCTGTGAGATTTTGAAACAGAGGGTTTCCCTCATGCCAGGATGGTCTAAATACTTCATGCATGGGCTGCAACAGGCAGAATTCTGTCCTGTGCTTTGTTCTGCTGTGACAGAAGGGCACTGAGTTCTGATAGAAAGCCCCTCATCACTTCAGTATCTCTCTGCTACACAGATTGCCTCTCCACTCAATGTGCTGGCTGGCGCAGTATTGCTGGGGGATGGGGCAGGTCATCTTAGACCATGTAAGACTGCCTTCTCTGCTCTTGTCCCATGTCTCCTTCTTTAATGTAATGTTAAAACAGGTGCTTTCATCGCCTGCCTGATTTTTTGTTCTTCTAAAGGTGCTTCTTGGTGTGGTAGTTGAATTTGTGTTCTTGTATAAGGATAGTTGCTTATCCAGAAGTTTCTATCCATCCATCTTTGCCTTCTCCCCCCAAATATATTTAAACAATTTCAACTAAAAGGAGTTTTCACTATATTGTGCATAATCGTAAGTAACTGTTAAATAATTTGTGTCACTGCCATCCAACAGAATTAATAGAAAATGAGAGTTTGAAAGAATGTCAACTGACTAGAAAAGATAAACAAAATAAATAAATAGTAAAAAGGAATAGGTTGCCAATTAGTACGTGCTATTTAATTATATATTTATCTGGAAAATATTCACGAAGGTAGTTGCCTAAAAGTACTTTATATATGCAATGGAAAAAATGTTAATGGAGATTTACCTAAGAAAGAATAACTTTTATAATAAGTCCTATTATGAGAGAAACATTATAATCATTTTAAGTTTGGGGGGTGTGGAAATAGACGCTTGTGTTCCATGCCCATCTCTAACACACTCATTCATTAATCCACTCTGTGCCTAGTACTGAATTAAATGCAGAGACTATGGTGGTGGGCCATGTAGACTTAGGACTCTTGTTAATAGAAACAGTGCAAGAAACTCTTAATTTTTTTCTTAAAGTTAACTTTAATTTTCCATATATTCTATAATGGTTATTTCTGGCAGTGACATAAGAATAATTTAATGAGAAAATTCAAGCCATAAAACAAACAGATTATACTTTATATATTTACATTAATGGAAGTGAATGAAAATGTCAGCTGTTTCTGCCCTCACCTTTCATGCTGAACTCTGTGAATTAAATTAAGTGAAGAATAAACAGTCAGAAATATACTCAACTATTTCTTTGCAAAACATATCAGTTTATTTTACATGAAGGTGCACTGGAAATACAATAAATTTTTCAGGAAAATAATGAATATATTTGTGTTCATGGTTCATATCTCATGAATATAACTTAGTTACTCAGCTGTGCTTGCTTACAACCAATGGGATTGGCATATTAACAGATTACTTGTGTGTAAAAGTATTTGATATCTTTATTATCTTCCCCAGATATCAGGATCAAATCCATGTCCAATTATACACAGTTTGAGCTCTAAATCTTTAATATAATTGGAAAATACATGGCCTGCTTGGCAAAAATTAAGGCACCTCTAAGTGATGTAATTAAATAAGTGTTTAATCCTAGGCTTTACTACTGAAGAGCATCTAATCCCTTCATTAGTATAAATTTATTTTGAGCTGGAGTCTTCGTTTTCATATTCGTATGTTCTCAGTTTTTACGTAGTAATTGTCATGAAGCACTTAGCCTATACCTATTTGTTGATGAATTCCTTATGTATACATAAATACCTTAATGTATATATGAATTTATGTTAGATTTAGTCGTTATTAGTTAATTAGCATTATGAGCATTAATATACTCTCCTTAGACATGAGTACTGGGAAAGAAAGCAGCAAATTGTTCATGAAAATTAAAAAAGACACACACTCAGGAAATTTCCACGAGGTTGTGTGCTGGGGGCTGGGAAGTGAGGAAAAAGCAAAGTAGAAGGACGAAGCACAAAATGAGCAGCCTCTCTGCAGCAAAGGATCCCTGGGTCCCTGTACTGAATATGATGAGGAAAAGAGGGAAAAATAAAATTAGAATTGTGTCATGGACTGAATTGTGTCTAACTGTCCAAAATTCATGTGTTGAATCCTGCCCCCCCCCCCACAAAAATGACTATCTTTGGAAATAAGGGTTTTACAGAAGTAATAGAGGTTAAATAAAGTCACAGGGTAGGGCCCTGATGCTTCAGGTCTAGTGTCCTTGTAAGAGACACCAGGAAGTGTGCATGTGCCTGTCTTTCTCCTTCGTGTAAGGGCACAGCTATCTTCGAGCCAGGAAGTGGTCTTTCACCAGAGTGCTGGCATCATAATCTCAGACTTCCAATCTCCGGTACTGAGAGAAAACAAATCTGTCTGATTTAAGTCACTCATTTATGGTATTCTCTTATGATAGCCCAAGCTAAAACAAAGTGTGAAACAGAGGGAAGAAAAGGATTTAAATTAAACATCACAGATTAAATAAATATATTTACCTCAAATTCCCTTCAATAAAATGGATACATTCACAAGGGATAGATAAATAAGTAAATAAATAAATAAATAAATAAATAAATAAAATTTAAAACTATATTAAATTGTGTATGAACTTTAAGTACACATGTATTAAAACTATCTATAGAAAAGCACAAGTGCTGTCTATGTTTCAAAGTTTATAACTTAGAGCGGTGATTTTCGACTAGCATGCCATGGCACACTGGTGTGCATGAAAGAATCTTAGGTATTCCATGAAATTCTTTAAATATAACTTATGAAATTATTTTTTAAAGACGTTCAAAGCACAGTAAGTATATTATTTTGCTTTACTTTTTTTCCTTGATCAACATAATTTAAGTGTGTTGCAGAAGTTTAACTGTAGGTTCAAGAGTGCCGTGAGATTAAAAAAAAGGTTATAAAACATGAGGAATAATAAAATGCCAAGACATTGAGACAGCTCTGAGAAACCTTAAGGAAGTCGTCTCACACAGGTGTGTGTCTGGGAGAGGAGGTATTTTGAGTGTAGCAGAAAACAGCCCTGTCCTATCTTGAGAGAATTAAAAGAATAGGAAAGAACTCCTTAGTGTTTTTGCTCCTGTTTCCTTCCTCCCCCTCCACATGGGACAAACAACAGCTGCCTCCACATCATCAGGGACACAAATTTCTGGTGTACATTTTCCCTAGATTAAAATCACAGCAACACAAAAACCACAGCAGGTGTTGGAGATGTTCATGCCTTTTGGAACATACCTCAGGTAGGAGTTTCCACACCTCCTCTGTATAACCCCCCAAGCCTCTAGAACAAGGGGACAGGGTTCCTCCTTTCATGTCTGCAGCTCTTTGCTTAGCTAGGAATGGCCTCCTGAGCTGAGGAGTTACTAAGACAGAATTAACTATGGTTTTCTGATGCTGGTGCTTTCTAAGCTTATTCATCCCAAAGTGCAGTAGTCAGGGCTCAATTAGTAAAGAACATAGAGTGTTAGGACCACATGCAATTCTTACAGGATAGATACCTTATGCTAATGAGAAAGAAGCTAGGGAAATTAAGGTTTGCAAGGTGGAGCTTGAGAAGCACCTAGTTACTTACCCAGCCACTCTGAGCAGCAAAACACTGAGGTAGACTACAAAGGGCAGGAAGCTGGTACAGAAGTCTATGGGGGCTACTGTCTCCGAGGGCTCTTAGCCGAGTGTCCAGTGAAGGTACCATAGCTACCGTTGCTTAGTAAGACCAGCATTTTGAAAGAAAACCTAAGTACAGAGCTAGCAAGTACAGAGCTAGCAAGGTCTCCCTTGAGGAGAACACGGGAAGCAGGAACACTTGGTTATCTCTTGTCCGTCTCTCACCGCATCTGACTCCTAGATAGTAATGGCTATTGCTTCACTTGTGTGAACCTGTTTGACTAACTCTAACTAGGAACCATAGAGGGCAGGGCATTCTGGCCAATTTAGATTTGAAAAGCAAACTGACAAAGTGCCAACCACCAGGCCACATTTTGAACTCATTGGAACTGACGCCTCTTAGGGCTGGTTTTGTCCATGTTGAGTTTCTTGGCTGAGTAGTACATAATATTAACTACAAAACAACAAGCGAAAAATCACATTAGTCAAAATAGCAAAGCATTTGAGTAGCACAACTATTTGAGATCAGAGAGAACAAACTGATTTATTCCATCAGAAACATAGTATTTGATTGAAGGAGCCAAGAATTTCAAAGTAAGCCCAATAAATATGTAAAAAAGGATATGAAAACTGCATGAAGTATAAAACTATAAAATAAAGACATAAAGACAAGCTAAATATTAACCTGAAAAATATAATAGTTGAATCAAAGAACATAGTTGTTAGAATAAATTGTGGAAAGGATGCAACTAAAGAAAAAATTTGTGGGAAGGGAAATTGAAATGACACCTTATTAAAGAGCATGTTTATTGTTACAGGGCGACAGTGTGTTCTAATATAATGAGCACAACCTAAAGAAATGTGTTGCCTTTTGTATTTCCTTTTTTTATTGTACATATTTATGGGATACAAGGTGGTATTTTCATCCATGTATAATCATTAAATCACCATAATTAGCATATCTGTCACCTCAAACATTATTTTACTTATGTTGTAAACATGCAAAATCCTCTCTTCTAACTTTTTGAAAATGCACATTAATTATCATTTACCACTTTCACCCTCCAGTGCTGCACAACACCAGCACTCATTCCTCCTATGCATCTATAAGTGTGTATCGATTAACCAATCTGTCTCCGTATTCTCCTCTACCACCTTTCCAGACTCTAAACTCACAATTACACCCTCCACTTTGATGAGCTTGAATTTCTTTTTAGTTCCCCCGTATCAATAAGAACATGAAATATTTGTCCTTCTGTTCCCGGCTTATCGTACTTAACACAATGACCTCCAGTTCCATCTTCATTGCTGCAAATGGCAGGATTTCCTTCTTTTTTATGGCTGAATACTGTTCCAATAGGTATATAAACCATATTTTCTTCATCTGTAGGTTTATTGATAGCATTTTGGTTGATTTAATAGGTTTCTTATTATGAATAGTGCCATAATAAATTTGGGATGCAGGTGCTTCTTCAATGTACTGGTCTTCTTTACTTTGAATAATTACCCAGTAATAAGATTCTTGGATCATATGGTATTCCTATCTTTCGTTTTCTGAGACTAGCCCACATTGTTTCCATAGCAGCTATACTAATTTACATTCTCACCAACAGTGATAAGATTTCTCTTTTCTCCTTATCCTGACCTGCTTTTTTTTTTTTTTTTGGTCTTTTTGATAATAGTTATTCTAACTGCAGTGAGATGATACGTCATTGTGGTTTTGATTCACATTTCTCTGATGCTTAGAAACATTTAACATTTTTTTCACATACCTATTGGCCATTGCAAGTCTTCTTTTAAGAAATGTCTCTTCAGATCCTTTGCCCACTTTTTAATTGTTTTTCTTGGTGTTCAGTTGTTTGAGTTTCTTATTAATTATGGTTGTCAGCGTCTCATCAGATAAACAGTTTGCAAAGATTTTCTTTCATTCCACAAGTTGTCTCTTCCCTCTGTTGCTTGTTTCCTTTGTTGTGCAGAAGCTTTTTAGTTTGCTACAGTCCCATTTGTCTATGTTTGGGATTGTTGCCTGTAATTTTGAAGTCAGAGTTAATATTCAATTTATGTTTTACTATCGCCAGTGTCTTCATAAATTATTAGCAAATTTGATTTCTTTTTTGCTACTCTGACTTAGCAATCATGCACTTTATATCTTATAAAGTCTTTATTTTCTTACTTTAAAATACACATAAATATGTACACACATACGTAATATGAATAATATACAAATTTTCCCAAAAACATGTATATTTACATATTCCTATGTACACGTAATACTTCAATGAACACTATACAACTATCAAATACAGACAGGTAGGTTTATACATACAGTTTGAAACATTGAGATGTTAAGTGAGAAAAGCAAATTAAAAATGAATATATTCAGCACATACATGGTTTTGAAAAGATATATAGATATGGAAATACTTAGATAATTATTCCTATACATTTTACATACTCAAAAATTTCTTTTTTGGAGTACTATGAAGGTATAAATATTTTTGGTTACATGGCTCACTTTTATAAAGTTTGGGTCATGGTTATAAGTGTGCCTGTCATTATAGTCATTTGGTAGGTTTTCACCTGGCCCCTCCTCCCCCCTCCCCCCGCTTGATTTCTATTGAGTTTTATTTCCCTCCATGCACGTGTGTGCTCATTACTTAGTTCCAATTAAATAGTGAGTACACGTGGTGTTTACTTTCCTAGTCTTTAGATTCTTCACTTAAGATAAAGGTCTCCAGTTACATTCAGATTGTTATGAAAAGAATTAAGTCACCCTTCTTCATGGCTTAGTAATATATATATATATTATCACATTTTGTTAAATCACTCATGGGGTTTGAACCCACCACCTCCATATATATATATCACATTTTGTTAAACCACTCATGGATTGATAAGCACTTGGGTTGATTCCACATCTTTGTGACTGTGAATTGTGCTGCAATAAACATTCAAGTGCAAGTGTCTTGTGGATTAAATGATTTCTTTTCCTTTGGATAAATACTAAGTAGTAGGATTGTTAGATCAAATGGTAGGTCCATTTCTAGATCTTTGAAGAATCTCCCTATTGTTTTCCACAGAGGTTGTACTAACTGTAGTCCCAGCAACACGGTGTAAGTGTTCCTTTCTCTCTGCATCTATGCCAGCGTCTATTGTTTTTGGACTTTTTAATATAAGCCATTCTAACAGAGGTAAAGTACTATCTCATTATAGTTTTAATTTGCATTTCCAAAATGATTAGTGACATTGAGGATTTTTTTCAAATGTTTATTGGCCATTTGTCCATCTTACCTTGAAAAGCTTCTATTCATGTCTTTAAGCCACTTTTTAGTGGGGTTGTTTGTATTTTTCTTTCAGATTTGCTTGATTTTCTTATTCTGGTTACTAGCTCTTTATTGGTTGTATAGTTTTCATATATTTTTCTCCAATTCTGTATGTTATCTCTTTGCTTGGGTGATTATTTCCTTGGCTGTACAGAAGCTTTTTAATTTAGTCAAGTTCCACTTATTTTTTTATTTTATTATTATTATTTTTTTTTTTTTTTTTTTGCAGCTTTTGGCCATTTTTGTTTTTGCTGTGATTGCCAGTGGGTTCTTCTATTTCATAAAATCTTGGTGTAGGCTGATATCTAGAAGAGTTTTTCCAACGTTTTCTTCTACAATCCTTATAGTTTCATGGTTATTCATCTTGAATTAATTTTGTGATAAGTGAGAAATGTGGATCCTGTTTCATTCTTCTGCATGTGGCTATCCAATTTTCCAAGCACCATTTATTGAATAGGGCTTCTTTTCCCCAGTGTATGTTGCTGCCTGCTTTGTCAAAGATCAAAAGTGGTTTTGTTCTGAGTTTTCTGTTGTGCTCCATTGGTCTATGTCTTTAGTTTTTTGCCAATACCAACAGTTTTGGTTACTATTGCCTGCCTGAAGGATGCAATGATATTAATAGTTCAACATTCAGTAATAGATAAATGTGATTAAACTCATAAATAAAAATGAAGATCTTATGATTCTCTCAATAGATGCAGAAAAAGCACTGAACAAAAATCAGCACCTTTTTATGACAAAAACTCTCAACAAACTAGGCATAGAAGGAACATATCTCAAAATTAAAAAAGCCATATATGACAAATCCACAGCCAACTTAGTACTGAATGGGGGAAAATTGAAAGCCTTCCCACTAAGAACTGGAAAAAGACCTGGGTATCTACTGCAACCACTTGTATTCAATATAGCGCTGGAAGTCCCAGCCAGAGAAATTAGGCAAGAGAGAAAAATTAAGGCTATCTAGATGGACAAAAGGAGATTAAACTACAGGAAGTGCTTGAGTTACAAACAACCAATTTATGTATAATTCACACTATGAAAGGAGGTTGTTATAGTAATCCCCCAAGATACAAACATCTGACATTCAACTCATGAATGGAAGTTATTACAGGTAATAGTAAATGTTCCTGTTCCAACTTACATACAAATTCAACTTAAGAACAAATCTATAGAACCTATCTTGTTTGTAACTCTGGGGCTTCCTGTCTCACTTTTTCTGATGATAAGATTGTACGTCTAGAAAACCCCATAGATTCTGCCCTGATACCCCTGGAATTGATAAATAAATTGAGCCAAGTCTCAGGTTACAGAATGAATGTATACAAAGCAGTCGCATTTCTGTACACCAAGAACAAGCAAGCTGAGAGTCAAATCAAAGATTCAATATCATTCATAGTAGGCACAAAGAAAATGAAATGCCTAGGAATGTGCTTAACCAAGCAGGTGAAAGATCTCTACAAGTAGAACTGTGAAACATTGAGGCAAGAAATGTCAGATTATAGCAACATATAACAAACATATCATGCTCATAGATTGGTAGAATCAACATTATTAAAATGCCCATGCTACCCAGAGTGTAGATTCAGTACAATCCCCATCAAAGTACCAATGGCATATTTAATACCTCTAGAAAAAAATAATTCTACACTTCTGTTGGAATCAGAAAAGACCCCAAATAGCTATAGCAATCTGAAGGAGAAAGAGCAACTCTAGGGTCATCACATCTTTAGACTTCAAAATGCTATAGTAACCAAAAAATTCTTTTTTTTTTTTTTTTTTTTTTTTTTTATTTTTTTTTTTTTTTTTTTGGGGGGTGGGGCCGGGGAATCAAGGGGGGGGGTTGGGGGGGTGCAGGGTCTGGGCCCGGGGCTGGGTCCCCCATTGGGTGTTTCG
>CAUYPK010168988.1:0-16628 GCA_963574355.1 Loris lydekkerianus
GGCAGATATAAAATAAATCAAAACCATTTCTCATAAATATTAAGCTGACTCCTGACTGAGATCTCATCCTCCTGTTAACACTTAACGCGTTGTTTCTGTTCAACCAGTTTCAGAACTTCACGGAACAGTTGTGTGGTAGACCGAGTGATAGGGTAACACGAGGGGAGCCTCTCTTCCAAGGCCGGCATGTGAATAAAGTACCTGCAAATCACAGAAAGAAAATAGAGGGCGTTAAGTACCAGGATTGTCACATTGGTCAAAGCATGCCATCAGGCTCACGGGGTGGGTTGCTGGGTGTGGGAGCCTGGACCACAGACCCGGTTGGAATCATCAGCCCTCCCGTCTCTGCTCTCTGTGGCCGAGGAAATCTCTAGCAGGTGTGCCTCAGCCCCCTGGAACACTTCCCTTGAGCAAAGGCAGTGAGCTTCATAAATAATATCAGTCATCAAAGCATTAATACTGAAGGCGGCGTGTCCTCACTGCAGTCTGAGCCTCTTACTTTCTCAGGCAATGCACAGTGGGAAGTGGAAAAGAAAGAGTCAAATCAAGAGGGGAGGGTTCTGTCACCCCATGGCCTCCATCCAAGGAGAGGAACCATCCCCAGCCACTGTTAACCTGAGCAGCCATTCCGCTCAGGCCCTGCTGGTCAGGCCCTGACAAGGCTGGAGGAGCCCGGGTGCTGACATCTGGAGATTGTGTATTCACCGTCAAGGCCATTGTCGGGGATAAGTTGGGAAACTGGGCTCTGCACCAGTCAAGGACCCAGGGCACCTGTGCACTCAGTAAAGTGCTGACTAACTAGAAATGCAGCTTTTAGATCTTTGAAGAGACATCCTCACTGTTCTCCAGAATTACTGACTTTTCTGTAAATAAAACTGTTGCTCTCCAAGCGCTTCTCCGTTAATTGGTTTAGAGAACAGGCAGACGGACTCCTTGGTCCAACCACAGAAAACTCATGGGATGGGGAGAAGCCTTCAACCACCCCCTGGTGACTTACAAGAAGGGCTCGCAGCCCAAGGTGCACAGCAGGATCACCTGTGGAGCTCCTTACACAACAGTCACTGCCCTGAGCTCAGCCCAGACCAGCTGAGACAGAACCTCTCCAGGACACGTGGGGTCTGTGTCTCATACCTCATGCTGAGTATCCCCTTATCCCAGGTGCTGGAGACCAGAAGTGTTTTGGACTTGAGATTTTAGACTTTAGACCTGAGATCTAAACCCTCCCACGGGCACTTCCTGCCGGCTTCCTGTTGGGGCTGCAAAAGCTTCAGATATCGAAGCATTTGGAGTTTCCAGTGTTTGAAGTGAGGGGTGCTCAATGTGTGGTTAGTCAGGTGATTCTAATGCAAAGCAACTTAGAAAATCGCTCATTTAAAACAAAGATCCCACACGGTAAGTGCCCACAAGTACGGTGATGTAGGGAGGTTGGTCAGAGGGTGCAAGGGAGGAGGGGAGGGGGTGAGCTGGGCAGTGAGGAGCCGGGAGCCGCTGGTCAGCCCGCCCAGCTGCTGAGATCTAGGAGCGCAGCACCATCTTTTCCCACTTGTCCTGATTTTTACGAGTTCATAACTACATTTTAAAAATTGGGTGGTGTGCCATTCTACAACATGGATGAATCTTGAAAACATTAAGGTAAGTGGAAGAAGCCACATATTACCCACCTAGAAGCCAGGTGCATGGAATGCCTGGACTAGGTAGCTCCAGCAAGACAGAAACAGGCAGTTTCCAGGGGCTGGGGGAGGGGAGACAAGGGTGTGACTGCTCCCTGGACAGAGTTTCTGGTGGGGCGAAGAAAGTGTTCTGCAATTACGAAGTGGTAATGGTTGCAAAATACTATGCAATGTATTAGAAGCCACTGAACCGTGCGCTTTCAAGTGGTGGATCTCATGCTAAGTGAATTTTACCTTAATTTTTTTAAGTGAGGAGGTCGGGGTGTGGAGGAGTGGGAATTGGGGTGTTTGGATCAACTCCAAGCCAAACGGGAGCCAGAACAGAACCTCCAGGCGAACACCACATGGAGGAAACACAGGAGTCTACAAACTGGGCCGAGATGTTTGAAAAGCCAATCTGCGCCCATCACGACACCACACGGCCGTTTACGTCTCCATGCAAACCAGCAGCAGAGCTGCACCCGCGGCGCCCTTTGCGTCTGACGCAGACGTCGCAGGTGCTCAGGTCAAGCTGCGCCGCTGAGCGCTGTGGCTGCCCGAGCACAGCAGGCCGAGGAAGCCAGCATGGCTGCTGCCCTTGCTCAGTGTTTGTTACTGAAAGAGAGGTAAGCAACAAACAAAAGCCCCATATCCCTGCCTGTTACTTGTTCCTCTTTATCAACTGTTTCTTTCCAATGACTCAGTTGAATTCATGATCCATAATTGATCAACCCCTTCAATAAGGTTTGTTACTCTTCATTCCTCACAGCGGGTTAAAATGATTCCTATAATACTTCCGTGAAACCAAAGCAGCAATAAAGTCAGTGAGAAACAATTTCTGAGAGACAGTTCGATGTTTCTCTAGTTCAGGGGTCCTCAAACTGCGGCCCGCCGGCCACATGAGGCAGTGTGATTGTATGTGTTCCCATTTTGTTTTTTTTACTTCAAAATAAAATATGTGCAGTGTGCATAGGAATTCGTTCATAGTTGTTGTTTTTTAAACTATAGTCCGGCCCTCCAATGGTCTGAGGGACAGTGAACTGGCCCCCTGTTTAAAAAGTTTGAGGATGCCTGCTAGTCTTTGCTGGCCCAGAAATATACTTCGAATAGCAATGGTTCCTAGCAGTCCCCCACGTCCTACCTTAGCTCAGATCAGAGTGAAATACTATTGAAAACCAAACGAGATTTTTCTGTCCACTCATCTTCTACATATCAGAAGGTGTTGCAGGTTTGCATGAAAATCAGGAATGAGCAGAGCTCTGCGCAGATCAGCCCCAGCCCAGACTCACCTGAACTCCTCTCTGTGCTCTGTCCTGATGAGCTCACCCAGTGTCCCACTGTGCTGCAGGCAGCTCCTGAGGATGGAAAGCTGCTGGTACAACAGGACGGCCTGGCGGGGACTCAGCCGCTGCGCTGGGGCTGAGAGCCCCTTCACCACTTTTCTCACAATACTGGCCACAAAAGTGATCTGGACGAGGAAAACGTAGTCACACGAGGGCTGCTGTGTGCCTTCCACAAAGCACCCACTGCAGCCACAGCCTCGGCTACGAATCTGAACTGAAGCCCTCACCCGCTTTACACCAGTGCACGGAGAAATGCTAAACTATTTCTCACTGAAATAGTGCTCTGCCATCTTCACCAAATTTTAAAAAATTAATCAGGCCTGGTCGCAGGTGCCTATAGTCCCAGCTACTTGGGAGGCTGAGGCCTGGTGGCAGGTGCCTATAGTCCCAGCTACTTGGGAGGCTGAGGCCTGGTGGCTGGAGCCCGGGAGTTTGAGGCTGCAGCACGATCCAGTCAGTGGACAAAGCAGAACCCCGTCTCAAAACAGCAAACAAAGGAAAAGAAAGAGTACTGTAAGGGACGGCCCGGGGACAGGGCAACAAGGAGAAGGACAGCAGACAGTCACTGAGACAGAGGGAACAGCTCCTTAGCAGACACAAGCAGGGCAGGGAAGACGGACTATTCAGAGCTACTGCAAAACAAAACTACCCAGGATTGTGGTTAGAAAGTTTTAAAACTTGGAGACCGCTCAACTCCTAAGACCCCCACAGAGGGAATGATCAGTAAGAACTTTCTAAAAAAGAAGCCAGTCAGCACCCCATGATTGATCGATGCCCTGTTAATATCTCGAAGACTTTCCAAAAGAGACGTCAGTAAGAATAGTGTGGAGTCAGCTTGACCAAGACCCCAGGCGAGAGAAAAGCATAAACGTTAGAAGCTGGAGGAGCAAGGTGGGAACTGGGGACTAAACACCAGGGGAACAGTTTGCCAGGTGTCCTCCCTCCTTCCGGAGGAATAGACCCACACCTCCCTCTCAGGTGTGTTCTGTCTGCTTAAACAAATTAAACTTTTCTGTTCAATCACTACAGCCGCCTGGTTTCGCCTTTCCCCCCAGCTCTGCTGCTGCCGCTGGTCTCCTCTTGGTGCCGAGTCAAAATGCTTTAGGATTCTGAAGGCCACTTGCTAGTGGCACTAGAGAAAGCCCAAACCTGACCTGGGTCCTCACAGCCCCCTGGCAAGTACTCAGTGTCAAATAAAAATTATAGGAGGCTCTTACTTTAAGCTTCTGCACTAGACTAGACTAAAAATCAGAATGGAGTCCCCTGTGCTAAAAGTCCCACATTGACAAACCAAAACTGGGGGGTCTGACTTCCAGACTCTGACAACAGCCGGTTCCCCAGAGAGGCCAGTTCAGTCTTTAATCAGCACAGTGATGAGACTCATCTGCTTTAATCTCTACCGCTCTGCTCACAGCAGTCACTGGGGCTGTCAGCTGGCCGAGTATTGCCATCACAGCCCAGAAGGGGAAGAGTGTGGGAGGAGGCATGTGCTCGCTCTGACAGCTGCTGCCAAGAAGTGACACAGGCCACTTCCACTCACATTTCATTGGCCAAAGCACGAACAGAGACCCACCTAATTTCAAATAGGGAGGGAGGAAGTCCAGTCCTACCAGGTACCCTGGCATGTGGGCATGAGGGCTGTGACAGGGCAGACCCAAATAATAACACAACCAAATGTAAACCACAATAGTGACAAGCCCTGTGCACCAAGGGTGCTGTCATCCGTCACTGCCCCACCCCAGGACGGTCACTGAGGCCTGACGGATGGGAAGGAGCTGACCAGGTGGGCAAGGGAAGGAAGAGCTGCAAACAGGCAGTGGGAAAAGTCCTTCGATGGAGCTGGAGTGGGGAGGGGACCGTGAGGAAGAGACCCACGAGGCTGGAGGGGGAGAGACCAGAGTGCCGTAGGTCCAGGTTAAATCAAGTCTTTATTCATAAGGAAAAGCTGTTGAGAGTTTAAGGCAAGGGATAACAATCACATACTTATTTTAAATAAATCCCTTGAGCTACCATCTGGTGAGAAGATGGGAAGAGACCACTGAGTTGGGCTTGTACTGTCAAAGAGACAAACAGTGACAGGGACTGGGATGGTGGCTGCAGGACAGTGCACAGGTGGTCCCAAGTTATGTGCATATTGGCTACTTAAGGTGAATGCCTATCTTTTTACTAATTACAGAGCCAATAATTGAATATCCTGTTGTCTACGTATATCTTAGACTTTAGGCTTAGAGTTTTTCATGAAATATATATTATATTTAAGATATCATTTCATTACCTTAAATATTTAGGCCCAAAATGTAAAAACATTTTGTTTTAATTAAGTAATAAAGCTATCGAATTTACATTTTCCTTCTGATTGATAAACTTGACTATGTCATAGAGAAAATTTGTGTTTAATTAAGCACAAGAGCATCTGTTTAATTAGGCTTGAGAGGTAATTCTGCCTTTGCCCCCAGGTACTCACTGTGGGAGGACAGCTTTGCAGAAAGGACATCACCCAGCTGGTCGCAAACTCTGTGGAACCCAGTCCAAGGTTCCCCTGAAAGAGTCAAGGAAATAAGCAAGTCATATTCATGAAGTTCAGATTGTACAGAAGAGGATACTCATTCTCAAATACATTTTATCCCAGGTAATTAAATCTTTAAAATCAGTATTTTGGAAAATAAGCCAGATGAGCTCTTGAGAGCAAAGGTGGTGTCATTGAGGTCACCAATTTGGAGACATCTCTCAGACAGTCATTCTGTCATATCACTGATCATACGTAATAATGCAGCATGCCTGTAATATATAATAGCCACATAGTACAAGGTCACATGAGACATATAACAGATAAGCTACGTATGATTGTATAGCAGTCACATAGTATGTGGTCACACGTGATATATAACAGACAAGCTACATATAATATAGTCACATAGTGTGTGGTCACACGAGACATATAACAGACAAGCTACGTGTAATATAGTAGTTGCATAGTATGAGGTCACCCGAGATACACAGTACCTGCTGAGACACCAGAAGGATCTCATATACAAGCGCCGTCGCTGTGTCTGTGTATTCCAGGATAAGCGTCTGTAACTAGAATTTTTAAGAATCATCAATATCATAGACTGAGACAGAAGATAGTAATTTCTCTTGATTCTCATTGGGTGCTTAGAACAAAACTTTTTTTTTTGAGATAAAGTCTCACTCTGTTGCCCAGGCTAAAGAGCTGTGGCTTCATCATAGCTCACAGCAACCTCGAATTCCTGGGCCCGAGTGATCCTCCTGCCTCAGCCTTCTGAGTAGCTGGGAGCACAGGTGCCCGCCACCATGCCTGGCTAGTTTTTCTTTTGTGTGTGTGTGGAGACAGGGTCTTGCTCTTGCTTAAGCTGGTCTTTATAACTCCTGAGCTCAAGGGATCCCCCTCTCAGAATGGTAGCATTACTGGCATGACCCATCACACCCCCATAAAAGAATTTTTGGTTAACTGAAAACATAATTAGTATAGTTCATTTTCCTGTTCCATTTGGTTCAGTCATTCTCAAGGAAGTAGCACTCATAAGAGGAGTATATTTTTAATAGTGTGTCAACAAATGAGTCAAGAAAAGAAGATACAACAAAAAAAAATTGCATACTTGATCTACAAAATCAATCAGATCTTGAGCCCCTTTTGCTTTTAAGGATATAGAGATGTGCCCCTGAGTTGAGGACAGAGGCTCTGGGGAATTTGGGCTTATGCTCAACTTGAACTAAGATTTCCCCTGTGGCATGGATAAATCCTGAGCTTAGAGACATTTTGTTGTTCTTAAGAACTCCAAACGTCCAGGCTGCCTTCTGGCCCATAAGCCACTTAGTATGTGTTATTTTTCAAATGGAAATACCATAGGAAAATCCAAAACCAAGCTCACTATTCTTCCTTTGAACCCACTCTTTTTCCTGTAATTCTTGTCTGACTCTCAGGCCAGAATCTAAAAGTCTCATTCTAATCTTCACACTTTATTTTCATATCAACCTCTCAATTTCCTAAAAATTCTGGAATCTATCCTCTTTACAACTACATTCCCCTTCTTTTCCTTCACTGATTTATTCAACACGCTGTGTGAGGTGCTGGGGACACACAGGAGGCGACAGGGACGAGACACCTGCCCTGGGGAACACACAGCCCCGTCAGGGAACAAAGGTCAGCCTAACAGCCAAATGAGCAAATACAGAGTTATAAATAAAAGGAGAAGGCCGGGCGTGGTGGCTCACGCTTGTCAGCACTCCACATGGCTGAGAACAGTGAATTGCCTGAGCTCACAGGTTCAAGACCCCATCTCTAAAAATAGCTGGGTGTTGTGGCGGGTGCCTGTAGTTCCAGCTACTCGGGAGGCTGAGATAAGACAATCGCTTGTGCCCAAGAGTTTGAGGTTGCTGTGAGTTATGTCACCACGGTACTCCACCAGGAGTGACAAAGTTAGACTCTGTCTCAAAAAAAAAAAAAAAGATGCTCAATAAATTAAAGAGCTTCCTAAAATATAACTCTGATTGTTTTAAGAACAAATCATGTCCCATCCTTTAAAAAAAAAAAAACCTGTGTTGGCCTGAATCAAAATAAAATAAATTTTCTCTCAGAAGACACACTTTCTAAGCAGTTTGATATTTCTCAAGTTTTAGTACAACCTTAGAGAAACAAATAACTCTAGCCGAGTTTACATTCCTCATATAGGCAGGGAGATGGAAAGCTAAAACATGAGAACTGAGCCTAAAATCTCTAAGATGATGATTTTTCACCCCAGTACACCCATACTATAGAATCACATGTCAATCAATATTTTGAGCAGAGAGGGACAGAAACAGATTTATCTAAGTTAAATAAAAATGCTAACTATTTTCTTTCATATATGTACATTAAAACATAAAAAATGGATATATTAATTCCACAAAATAGTTACCTGAGTTTTGAGGTTAATGACGAAACATTTACTCTTTTGATTGAACTATATTTATATATTCAACAGTGTCATGGTCCATATTAAAAGGGAAAAAGATTATAGTTTACCCCAGAAATTGTCACCTCACCTTAGCATCAAAAGACATTTCAACCAAAGTTGAATCAGCCACCAACTGCATATCAAACACAGGATAGGATTTTGGAATCTGAGGCTCACTGATTAAAATTACCAAGAGATTAAATAGTGTTTCCCTGCAAAAAATAAATAAAAGGCAATGAATGAATAAAGTTTTGTTTTCAGGAAAGCCCAGTTTGTAGACACGATATAATTATATCTAGAAGAACAAAGACCTGCACCCACCCTTAATGAGACTCTTGGACCCTGGGATGTGCAGGGCAATGTATACAGTTGAGAACATTTAAATGAAAAACAATTTCTTGCTCTTCTGGCTCAGAGGGGGTGTGGTTCTGGAAGCACCAATAGCTTGGAAAACTTAGAAAATCTGGGTAGAAGGAGATTTGGATGATTTCAATTAGAGCAATGTTTTCCAAAGGGCTTTTTATAGATTACGGATTCCAGATGATATTAGGGTCAAAATAGATTCTGAGGTCAAAAGAGGTCTGAGAAACACTTGATTAAACCAAGTATACTGGACGTCTTTACTGCAGGACTTGTCAGAGGCTTAAACACGCCAGAATGTACTGTGCACCGCAGGACAAAGAAAACAGTGTGCAGCACTGTTTTCTTTTAAAGATTTTTTTAATTGACGAAAATTCCTCGTATTTATGGTGTACAACATGATATTTTGAAGTAGGCATAGAAGCAAATTAACACATGCCTTACCTCGGAAACGTACACTTACTTAGTGAGAACACTGACGATCTGTTGCCGGAGATTCCCATCTCCAGCACATTATTACTAACTACAGTCACCAGGGAGCACAATAGGTCTCTGGAGCCTATTTCTTACATAAAACAGAAACCTTGTACCGGTTGGCCAAATCTTCCATTCGCCCACACCACCCCAGTCTCTCTTCTGCATGTGCTATCCCTGTGAGTCTAACTTTCACAGGTCCACAGGTAAGTGACACCACCCGTGATTTCAAAAGCCAAGCTCATCTCTGTCCTCCAGGCCTGGCTGTTTCACTTTGCGTAACGTCCCCCAGGCTTCTCCAGGCTGTTGCAAATGACAGGGTCTCCTTCCCTCCAAGGCTGACTGGCGTCCCACTGGCGTGTGCCATTTTCTGTATTTGTTCACTCATTGTGGACACTGAGGCTGCTTCCTTTTTGTAATTATCATGATTGACGTGCAGCATTTCTTAAAATGCTTATTTGATCCCAAGTTTTGTTTTGTTGTTGTTTTTTTAATATCACATCCTGCATTTTATTCAATTCCATATGACAAAAATAGTAACCTAGACTGAGACATCCATTTCAATCAGTAGATGTGTCAAGCCACAAGATTTGATAATAAAAAATATTGGTTGATCCCAAGTTTTTTTGACTCCCAAACCTTCTCACTGGAGCCCTTTGGGGATCTACTGCTCCTCTGAACACTGCTAGCCATTCAGCAGTGAAACTGGTGTCATTGATATACTTGATTATTTCAAAACAACAAGACGAAAATAAAATAAAATCACAATTCAATGGGTTAATAACATCATCTTCCTACATCAAGTCCAACCCACGCAAGGTTGAGAAGGAGCTACAGGCAGAGCACTGGAAACGTCAGCTGCCTACCTGAAGGCGGGTCGGGGTGGGCTGCAGGGCAGGAGCAGGCAGAGAATTCAAAGGTAGGACCACACAAACTCCTCCATAACCACCAGCACTTCTCTCATAACGAAATACGAGAGACTACAAAAATCCTTGTTTAGTTCTATGTGAGACTTCTTAGTCTTTTCACAAGCTATTACCATGTTAGAAGCCCATGGTTAACCTGAACTCCAGTGAAAACCCAACTCCAGCAAGGTACAGAGGCTCACACCTACAATACCAGCACTTTGGAAGGCAGAGGTGGGAGGATTGATTGAGGCCACAAGTTTGAGACCAGCCTGAGCAAGAGCGAGACACCCCCCCCCCATCTCTACAACAACAAAAAAAGAAAAATCAGCTGGGTGTAATGGCACACACTGGTACTCCCAGCTACTCAGGAGGCTGATGCAGGAGAATTGCTTGAACCCAGGGGTTTGAGGTTGCAGAGAGCTATGATGATGCCCAGGTGACAGAGCGAGATCTTGTCCCCAAAAAAAAGAAAAAGAAAAAGGAAAAAAATATATACATTTACACACACACATATACGTATGCACATATACACACATGCACACATGTACATACACAAGTACACATATACACACATGCACATACACATATACACACTCTTCCCCTTCCTTTCTCTAACTCAAAAAGCAAATTCAGTACGCTTGGCGCTTGTAGCTCAAGCCGCTAAGGCACCAGCCACGTACACCCGAGCTGGCAGGTTCAAATCCAGCCCGGGCCTGACAAACAACAATGGCGGCTGCAACCAAAAATAGTTGTGGTGGGCACCTGTAGTCCCATCTACTTGGGAGGCGGAGGCAGGAGAATCACTTGAGCCCAGGAGTTGGAGGTTGCTGTGAGCTGTGATGCCAAAGCACTCTACCCAGAGCGACAGCTTGAGGCTCTGTCTCAATAAATAAATAAAATAAATGAAAAAAAAAAAAAGCAAATTCAGTTCTCATATCTGGAAAAGAATCATATCAGTTAGTACATTTCTCAAAAAAGCAGGCTATAGCCTACGGGATATTTATTAATGTTTTTATCCAGGCTACTTAAAATGGCCAATCTTACGGGCGGTGCCTGTGGCCCCATATACTGAGGGTGGCGGGTTCAAACCCGGCCCCGGCCAAACTGCAACAAAAAAATAGCCGGGCGTTGTAGCGGGTACCTGTACTCCCAGCTACTCGGTAGGCTGAGGCAAGGGAATCGCTTAAGCCCAGGAGCTGGAGATGGCTGTGAGCTGTACTGAGGGCAACAAAGGAGACTCTGTCTCTAGGGAAACAAAAAATGGCCAATCTTACTTTTAGAAGACCTTTTAAAACAGAACACTTTCTTTAGAAGCTTTTCTTGATATTCAGTTTGAATTCACATTCCCCTTGCTGTTACATTTAATCACAGTCTTTATTTTCTTTCAGTAACAGCTTCTTTTCAAAGGATCATATGTTCAAGCCTAAGAAAAGGGACCATCAAGTGCTGGGTCACTTGCTGTGATGACACATAAAGGCCACCCCAGCAACGCCAGAATGTGAAAGAATGTGGCACGTTTCAAGAGGGATATAGTAAAATGGGTCAAGCTTATAAAATCTCCACTTACGAAAGTAATGAAGAGGAAGATGCTGAAGGGAATAATTGCTTTGATATTTGCTCAAGCAGAATTTAATTTGAAATCCACCCATTCTGCCAACCAAATTTAAAATTCACTAGGCCAATAATAGAAAAATATTTTAATCAAAATGATAGTTTCACCCTGAAAATACAGATTCATAATAGGATTGACATCACAGCCTTAAAAATAGTCCCAACAATGGGGCGGTGCCTGTGGCTCAAAGGGGTGCCGGTCCCATATGCTGGAGGTGGCAGGTTCAAACCCAGCCCCGGCCAAAAAAAATAGTCCCAACAGCTTACTCCTGTTTTTTAATACCCCAACTTCAAGTTTCAAGAATTTTGTGTAGTTTTGTTTTTGTTTTTGTTTTTTGAGACAAGGTCTTACTTTGCTGTCTGTGCTAGAGTGCAGTGGCGTTATCTAAGTTTCTGGTCGTTTGTTACATGGCAATAGAAAACTAACAGAGCTATGTTAGACATTGACTGTGCTAGTTAACATTATGGGTGACAATGACTTGACTGTAGGCATGTCAAAATTAGCTGAAAAAAGACAGTATTACAACCAGACTCTACTACAGCAATATAATACATGTACTGAAGGTTGTGAAAAGAATTAGCCACGTCAGGAAAGAGGCTTGATATAGTAAGGCTGATGTGATCACGTCAGGCTAAAACAAAACAATTAAAAGCAACACTTCACAACAGAGGTGAGTGGGGGCGATTTTATCAACTTGGATCCAAAAGGTGGAAAAAGAGAGTGACCAGATGTAGCAACAGGCAGGATGTAGTGGGTCAGCCTTGTCATCCCAGCACTCTGGGAGGCCAACACAAGAGGACCACATGTGGCCAGGAAATTGAGACCAGCCTGCGCAAGAGTGAGACCCCTTCTCTACTAAAAATAGAAAAACTAGCCAGGCTTTGTGGTGGGCACCTGTAGTCTCTGCTACTCGGGAGGCTGAGGCAGGAGGATCACTTGAGCCCAGGAATTTGAGGTTGCTGAGAGCAATAGAGCAAGACCTTGTCTCCAAAAAAAAGTGTATTTTGTTTCTTGTAAAGCAAGGTTCAGCAAAATATGGCCTGTAGGCCAAAACCAGCACACAGCTTGTTTCTGTAAATGAGCCTATGCAGGGACACAGCTGCCTGCTCACTCATGTGCTGTCCGTGCTGCGTGGCTGCAGCCGAGGCCACGTGGCCGGAAACAGACCCTTTATGGAAATATCCTCCTACACCTCTAAAGTGTGGTGTTCTCATAGTCCCTGGCATGTAAGTTGCTTAAGAAATATTAATGAATATTATCATCAAATCTATTTGTAAAGGTCTTTAACAAATAGCCTGAACAACAATACTAACTGTTCTTATTTCTTCCTTGTGGTTTGAGTGTTAGAGTCCTTCTCCTGCCTTCTAATATAGCAAGTTTAGATAAACAACTGATAAGGGTAGAAACAAAAATGAAGATTTCAGCCAGAATGTTGCCCAAGGACATACATAATTCATAGTCTATAAATACACGTTACAAAGTCAAGCAGATAGTATGCCAAACTGCAAACACCCATTTCTGTGGCAAAGAATGCCAGTCCCCAACTACATATCGTTCCATTCTTTACTTTTAAACTCAGAGTTACCATTTTATGTATGTATGTATGTATTCTCTACTCTTCCTTTTAATGACCGATATCCTCATTGCCATCTAAAGTTTAGGTGGCCCACGGCTTCCCAACCATAGACACGTTCTCCAGCCTCCCATCAGGTAGGTGCAGCCATGCACCTGGCGTTCCCCCGACAGAGTGTGAGCAAAAGCCTGATACATCTTGCTCAAATTGGAAGTCGCTTGCCTGTTACTTTCCTCTCTGCACCTGCAGGGTATAATGACATCATGAAGGTCTGACAGCTTCAACCATGAGGACAAACATAGTGTGACAGAAGATGGCATAGTAACAAAAGGCAAGGCACCGAGGCCCCTGGCTGAGCTGCACTGCTATGTGGCACAGATAGAAATTTCTACCTTCTTCAGGCTGTGTACTTTAGAGCTGCTTTACTACAGCAGCTCACAGGTCATTCGCTCCAAAGTCACAAATTTACATCATAAACGAGATGACTGTAACTCCTGCCTTTATAATTTTTCTATTGTGTGGATATAAAAAGACTCTGGGAAATGCTAGTGGAGACCCCTTGGTTTTTAATGTCCAATCCCTCATTTGGTCTTTTTCAAGTTCACCACATTAGGACAAAAATAACGTTATGCTAAGGACATCTTTGTACCCCAATAACCCAGAGGGACAGAGAGGGCTCATCACAGAAAGAAGCAGAGAAACAGAAGTGTGTGGTATCCTCAGAAGGGGGTTGAACAGAGAAGCCGGCAAGTTGTGAATTTGGGAAGACACTCTACAAGTCATTAGTGGGTGGTGACTCTCAGGTCCCGGAGCCCTGGGAAAGGCCTTACTTTTTGGCTGCCAGTGTGTTCAGGCGTGATGACTCAGTTTCTGTTTCTCTGAACATCAGTCCTAGAGTCTGAATAATTTCAATGCATGCCCTAGAAAACAAAGAGGAAAAAAGCATGGAAATAGTATGATTTCATTAGAAGTTCAGAAGTCCACAAAAATAGTTATCCTTGCTAGAATTGCTCCCACATATCCAGATAGAACAAAGTGCAAGACAAACTCTGCATCAAATGGCTGATATTGGCTGAGGGCCTGTGATTGCTACATAGCCAGCACTCAGAGATGTTTGTTGAATGAATGAATAGCTGAGAGTTGATTAAGAACATTTATTTTTTAAGAGATAAAGGTCTCACTTTAGTGCCCAGATTAGCATACACAAGCAAATCCCAGGCCCAATTATTACACACTACAGCCTCAAACTCTTAGCCTCGAGTGATCCTCCTGCCTCAACCTCTCAAGTAGGTAGTACTACAGGCGCCCCCCACACCTGCTTAAGTCATTTCTATATTCTTTTTTGTATGTGTATTTCCCCAGAGTTTTTAGTGTAGTCATGTACCACTTTATTTTTAAATTATCTTTGAAAATTATGTTTTTTTAAATAGGAAACATTTTCAGGGGTCCTCAACTTTTTAAACAGGGGGCCAGTTCACTGTCCCTCAGACAGTTGGAGGGCTGGACTATAGTTAAAAAAAAATATGAACAAATTCCTATGCACACTGCACATATCTTATTTTGAAGAAAAAAAACAAAATGGGAACAAATACAATCACACCGCCTCATGTGGCCCGCGGGCTGCAGTTTGAGGACCCCTGATTTACCTCTAAGTGTTAAAGATATTAAAGAGAATACAATGAAAATTGTCTCTCCTCCAGACACCCACTTTTTTCCCCTTTAGGGGAAATCAATCTTACTAGTTTCTTGTGTATCTTTCCCTTAAAATTAAAACAAAATGAACGCTATTTTAAAAACCCTATGTGAAGCAAAACATACAGCACCATTAATCATTCATTTGGCAGGCATTTTATTTTATTATTATTTTTTTTTTTTTATTTTGGCAGGCATTTTATTTTTTTTATTATTTATTTTTATTTTTGGCAGGCATGTTCTCCGGTGCTCTCCATTTATCTTTAACACCATAGGGGACAAACCCATCTGTGCTTGTCTAGCTAGTACTTACACCAGCTCATCAGCCCGCTGTCCTTGACTTTGAAGTGCGTTCCTATCCCTAGATTCCGGCAAGTACTCACACAGTTTGTTCACTAGGAAACTGAAAAGGTCACTGGTCTGTGAGAGCAAGTGGGAAAGAAGATGGCAGTTAAGGTATCAGCTGTTTTGTTGGTTTGCTTGCATGGCTCCCTCTGTCCCCAGGCTGGACTGCAGTAGCGCCATCAGACCTCCCATTAATGATCTCCTGGGCCCCAGCGATCCTCCCACCTCAGCCTCCCGATAGCTGGGTCCACAGGCACATGCCACCACACTAGCTAAATTTTAATTTTTCAATGTAGCTACAGGGTCTCACTCTGTTGCCCAGGCTGGTCTTGAATCCCTGGCTGCAACCCATCTCCAGCCGTGGCCTTCCCAAAGTGCTGGGATTATAGGTATAAGCCACACACTGGCCCCGTGACACTAGTTTCTATTTATTTTTCTTAGCCCCATGCACTGTAAAACATTATTTTCTGCTGTTACTCTGACCTCTGATTACAGTGCAAAACCATCCTGACTGGCTTGCAATTGACCTAGCTTCCCATATCCAGGGAATTTCCTCTGTCCCCGGCAAACTGGAACAGGTGGTCACCCCTAGTCTGGGCAAGCCAAGATGGCTGGTCATCCCACAGAAGCACCTCAGAAATGGCCAGGGCTGTCTCACGCGCGGAGAGTGACGGGCTTCACGGTTGCTTGATAAAACAGTGGCAACTATGTGGGAGACACTGGCCAGAATTAGGACCCAACACACAGCCATCAACGAGGGCTCGGCCCCGGCCCCGTCGCCTGCATTCAGGAGCACCCCACCACCACTGACCTGGACTTCTCAACACCTCCACCTTACTCTGAAAGTGAATTGTGTATGGCTAACTGCATGGAAACAGGTTGCTTAGGCACCCCGAAGAGTCACATTTTTAAAAATACCAATCCTACACTCAAGAGTAATTCTTAAAAATTACATTTTTCCTGTAGGAGGAACCTGCACAGGAGTCACTAAGACTCCTGACCTCTATTTCTCATCTCACCATCTGTCTTATGCCAAAACCCTGCCCTCCGACCCTCTCTTCTTCACGCTGCCAGCTGACCCCACGGGCCATTTGCTGCCGCTTCTCTCTCGTCCCAGACCCATTGACACACGTCTATACCATGGATTACATCACGTTTTTTTTCCTCGCTGTTGCCCAGACTAGAGTGCCGTGGCATCATTGCTACTGAAACCTCAATCTCTTGGGCTCAAGCGATCCTCCTGCCTCAGCCTCCCAAGTAGCTGAGACTACAGTCGCCACCATGCCAGGCTAGTTTTTCTCTTTTTAGTAGAGAGGGGGTCTCGCTCTTGCTCAGGCTGGTCTCGAACTCCTGCGTTCAAGTGATCCTCCTGCCTCAGCCTCCCAGAGCATGGGTATCACAGGCATGAACCACCATGCCCAGCCTACATTACTAATTTTAATGACTGCATTAAACTTCATAACATTTTAAAATACAGCATCAGGATACAAGATGTTTGTTGATATTTTAATTTATGCTTAAATTTGGTCAAAACAGAAAGCAAGCTTTAAAGATGAAAAATAAAACAAAGCACTTACTTTCCAGAAAAGCCTTTTCAGAATGAAGTTTTTCTGGGCTGCTACTTTAAGTTCTGTGATTAAATGAAGTATCTTCTTCAAAGTATTGTCTTTAAGAAAAAGTTCAGATTTAAGTTGACTGAAGTGCTTAATTTTCTCCT
>CAUYPK010168994.1:0-12086 GCA_963574355.1 Loris lydekkerianus
GTATCCCAAGAATGGAAGAAAAAGTATCCAATGTACTCACCCCTACTATGAAACTAATTTAGGGCTTTCACATGAATGCTGTAACCCATTTGCAACCTAGGAATAGGGGGAAGGGGGAAAGGGAGGGGAGGGAGGGGGGAGATAGGTGGAAGGAGGGGAATTGGTGAGAATACACTTGTGGTGCATCTTACAATGATATATGTGAAACTTAGTAAATGTGGAATGTAAATGTCTTAACACAATAACTGTGAAATTGCCAGGAAGGCTATGTTAACCAGTGTGATACAAACGTTTCAACCGGTCTGTGAAACTAGTGTATGATGCCCCATGATCATATCAATGTACACAGCTATGACTTAATAAAAAAAAGAAAACCTGAGTAAATGTTAGAGAGATGTTATAGACTTGCTAGCACCTTATAAAGGTGAAATCATTTCTTCTTGGTGAAATGACTGGAAGGGAATTAAAAGGCAAGTAACTTCCCCAACAGGTGATTCAGTGCCATTTAATATTGGGTGTAAGTACCACCTAAAATCATTTCCTAGTGAATCAGAGCTTACAGCTTAAAACTTTGTGGAAATTGCAATAAAACCTTTGTCTGAAAGTTTTTTGTTTGTTTTTTTTTTGAGACAGACTCTCACTTTATCACCCTTAGTAGAGTGCCATGGCATCACACAGCTCACAGCAACCTCCAACTCCTGGGCTTAGGTGATCCTCCTGCCTCAGCCTCCCGAGTAGCTGGGACTACAGGCACCCGCCACAATGCCCAGCTATTTTTTTGTTGCAGTTTGGCCAGGGCCAGGTTTGATCCCACCACCCTCAGTAAATGGGGCCAGCGCCCTACACACTGAGTTATAGGCACTGCCCACCTTTGTCTGAAAGTTTAATGACTCTAGATTTGCAAAATATCAAAAATAAAAATAAAAACCACCCAGGCAATTTGAGAGACTGGTAGGGATGGTTCATGTAGTCCATCTTCTGTCTTCATGAAAATTCACTTTTCTCAGATGCTCCTTCTCAAAGGGAAAGAGCATCAAATGGTTTGGGGTTAGGATCTGACCGCTCACTCACGTACTATGTTTCATGACCTTGGACAAGTCTCCAGAAACCTTAGTTTTCCTCCACCCATAAAATGAAATGATGCTTGTTCAGGCCAAGATGAAATAAAATGGTGTGTGGAAAGCCCAAACACAGAGGATGACATGTGGTTAATGTTCTACAAGTAATAAGTTAAATAGTAAATTAAATTAAACTGAAAAATTACAAAGACTTGGCTCAGCACCTGTAGCTCAGGGGCTGGGGTGCCAGCCACATACACTGGAGGTGGTGGGTTTGAACCCAGCCCAGCCCTGCCAAGCAATAATGACAACTACAACCAAAAAATGGCTGGGCATTGTGGCGGGCACCTGTAGTCCCAGGTACTTGGGAGGCTGAGGCAAGAGAATTGCTTAAGCCCAAGAGCTGTGATGCCATGGCACTCTACCAAGGGCAATATGGTGAGACTCTGTCTCAAGAAGACAAAAAAAAAATTACAAAGACTTTATATTTGTAACCATTTTTGACAGTACTCCTTGTAAAAGAGTATTCTTCCTAAATAGAGTGTAACTACCAAATGACTCAGGGTTGTCATTGGAATGCTTCTGCAGTCACTTGACTGTCAGCGGACACATTTCAAACAGTTTCCCATATTCACCTTCTGTCTGGCCATCTTGAGTATGCGATGGACTGATAACCCAGCTAAATGTCCACCATTGACAACCGATTAAATAAAGAATGGGGAATTACATGGGTAGCCAGTAAAAACGCAAAAAGACATGTACTCTAATAGTAACCAGGAAAATAAGAATTAAAGCAATCAATGAGATGTCTTTTGTTCATCAGCATAGCTAATACTAAAAAGTGTAACATTATTTAAAGTTGGTAAGGATATAGCAAATCAATATTCTCATATACCAATGTTGAGAGTATAACTTGATACAACCTTTTTGGAGAGCAATTAGTTAAATGTATCAAATTTTAAGATACATATACCATTTGACCCATCAATTCTACTTCTAAAAATCTATGCAAGAGACTCTCTTCCACATGGTCATAAAAATGTATGTACAAAATCACAAATGTTGGCAAGGCTGTAGAGAAATTAGAACCCCTGGGCATTGCTGATCAGAATGTAACCAGTACAGCCACTGTAGAAAATGGTATGGTGGTTCCTTGAAAAATTAATCCTAGAATCACCAAATGATTGCAGCCATTTCACTTCTGGGTACCTAGAAGAATCGAAAACAAAGACTTGAACAGGTATTTGTACACCAATCACCAATGTCTTTACAGCATCATTCACAATGTTCAAAAGCTGGAAATAACTCAAATATTCCTTGAACAGATAAATGGATAAACAGAGTGTGGTATATACAGATGGAGAAATATTATCCAGCCTTTTGTATCTGAATGTTTATAGAAGCCCAGTTCACAGGTGCTAAGATGTGGAAACAACCCAAATGCCTGGATGGATTAATAAACTGTGATACCTATATACCATGAAATACACTATCTAGTCATAAAAAAGATGGACATTTTGTATCTTTTGTAACAACCTGGAAGGATTTGGAGAACACTCTGCTAAGCATCACAGGAAAGGAAAAACAAGCATCACATATGCTCAATAATAAATTGAAACCAGTAGATTAACAACTACCTGCTCACTTGAGACAAAAACTCTACGGGCCAGCTAAACAACAATGATAACTGCAACAAAAAATAGCCTGGTGTTGTGGCAGGCACCTGTAGTCCCAGCTACTTGGGAGGCTGAGGCAAGAGAATCACTTAAGCCCGAGAGTTTGAGGTTGCTGTGAGCTGTGACGCCATGGCACTCTACCTAGGGCAACATAGTGAGTCTCTGTCTCAAAAAAGAGAGAGAGAAAAACACTCTATTAAATTCAAGAAGTTGGGAGGCAAAGATTTGGCAAGTTCCCACACAAAGGGAATAAATCAGAGCATACGGCACACTTCCCGGGTGGAGGGCACAACTCCAACTCCAACTTTACCTTACAACTGCAAACAAGTTAACCTAATCATGTGCACCTTCATATTAACATGAAATTTAAAAAAAAGAAGAAGAAAGATTCTTCACCTATCTCAGGTCAAAACAATAAAATAGAATTTTTCTTACATTAAAAAAATTTTTTTAAAGAGCAGGGCGTGGTGTAATCCTACCACTCTGGAAAGCCAAGGCAGGAGGATGGCTTGAGCTCAGGAGTTTGAGACCAGCCTGAGCAAGATGGAGAACCCATCTCTACCAAAAATAGAAAAAGTAACTGGGTGTGGTGGTAGGCACCTGTAATCCCAGCTACTCTGGAGGGTGAGGCAAGAGGATCACTTGAACCCAAGAGTTTGAGGTTGCTGTGAGCTGTGATGCTGCAGCACTTGACCTCTACCCAGGGGACAGAGTGAGACTCTGTTTCAAAAAAAAAAATGTACAAAAAGGAAATATTATTCACCCTTAAAAAGATAGAAAATTATACAATATGGTACAACATGAATGAACCTTGAAGGCATTACGATAAGTGAATAAGCCACACACACACACACACACACACACACACCCCTACTATGCAGTTCTGCTTATATGAGGTACATCGCAGAGTCAAAATCAGAGACAGAAAGTAGAATGGTGGTTCCCAGGGGCTGGTGGGAGGGCAAAGGGAAGTTAGTGTTTAACAGAATTCAGTTTGGGAAGATGGAAAAGTTCTGGATAGAGGGTGGTGAATGTTGCTTACCATTATGAAGGTACTTACTGCTGCTAAAGTGCACACTTAAAAATGGTTGAAATGGTAAATTTTATGTCAAGTGTTTTGTATCAGAATTCGGAAAAAAAGAAGAATTTGATGCTAAGCCAAAGAGTGTCACTTTTGAACAGAACTTTGATGTCCTGGGAACATTTTTCTTATTTCAGGTTCAACACTATGTATAATAGGAGGACAGATGATATTGGAAATCTGGTCTAAAAATAAGCAGAACAGTACTGAGTTCATCTTTTTTCATTCTGTTTCTTCTATTCATCTTAAATCCCTTAAAAATACTAAATAACAAAAAAATCTGCTGTTTATTAAATAATAATTAAACAGACATTGTGATAATTATGCTTTTCATAACACTGAAGATTCCTTAAGATAATGTGGATGAAGAGCTTTGCACAATTCTTTACCAGTAGTTGTTATTTTTATCTCATTTAATCCCCCAGACTTTCCTCTGACATTATTATAAGGCCAAGATGGAATAAACCCTGCCTGTCCCTCTGAAATACACTTTTTAGACACAAACTCTGCTCTGCTTACCACATTTCAAGTAATAAATTATCTATGAGTATTAATACATGCAATGCCCTTTTTTCTCTTTGAGGAGAAAAGACCACCTATATGCTTCCTGTGCGGTTTCTAACTCATAGCTCATTTTGGTTAATACCTAGCAAAGTGGATTGCTTCCTGCATGCACAAAATTCTCAATTATAGTTAGGCTGGGCTTTCCTATTTGCAGACAAAGCTTTAATAAATGGGCAGGGCCCAGGCACGATGGCTCACACTTGTAATCCTAGCACCATGGGACGCCGGGGTGGGCAGATTGCCTGAGCTCATGAGTTTGAGACCAGCCAGAGCTACAGCCGAGACTCCCATCTCTAAAAATAGCTGGGCGTTGTGGCAGGAGCTTGTAGTCCCAGCTACTCGGGAGGCTGAGGCAAGACAATCACTTGAGCCCAAGAGTTAGAGGTTGTAGTTGTCATTGTTGTTTGGCAGGCCCGTGCTGGGTTCCAACCCGCCAGCTCTGTTGTTATGTGGCTGGCACCCTAGCTGCTGAGCTACAAGCACCAAGCCTATTTCTATTTTATTTTTAAGAAAGGGATAGAAGAGTGGCGAAATGTGCTGGCTGGTTAAAGGATTAGGAATAAAATACAGTAGAACCCCCATAGTTGACCACCTCCTTAAATCGAGACTGAACATGCATCACACGTACGTATCAGTACAGCAGGCCTAGCTCCTTGCCTTGACTGCCTCTGCATGTTGATCAATTTGTTACAGTCCTGTGGATGTCAACTCACAGAGGTCCTACTGTACTTACAGTCTTCATCCCTAATGAAATTTTAAAGGTTTCTAAAAGTTTCTTAAAATGCTGTTAAAGACACTGTTCCCCCCTTCAAGATAGGTTTCTGTTGCAGGTTGGTTTTGCAGGAGTTAGGAAGCAACACCTGTGTAAGGAAGAGAGTGGACGCAGAATGGAGCAGAGTAAAAAGTCCAACTATGATGTAAGCCTGACAAACGCTCAGATAGGAAGCTCTGCGCTAATCACCTGTCCAAGTTGTCTGAGCTGGGCCAAAATGGAAAGCTTATATATCTCCATCCCATCCCCTTGTGGATCTCCAGGTGTGAGCTGCCCCAGAGAGGGCATGACCTGTAGTGAGGCAGCTCTCTACAGCCAACGCCAACCCCTGAAAGAGCTGAGATTGGTGCCCATCTCCCGATCACACTCTGCAGCTAGACAGCAAGTCCTTCCTTGAATAGTATCTGTGAAGTGCACCTTCTCATCTGTCATGACCTTATGAGTTTCCTATTGCTGCTGTAACAAATTAGCTCAAATGTAGCAGTTTAAAACACGGATTTATTCTCTTACAATTCTGGAGGTCAGAAGTTCAACATCCTCTCCCTGGACTAAAGGCAACACATTGGGGGCTAAATTACTTCTGGAGGCCCCAGGGGAGGAGCCATGTCTTTATCTCCCCCCTCTCACCCCACCTTCTAGAGCAGCAGTTTCCAAACTGTGGGTCACAGCCACAGGAACTGTATTAAAAGGCTGCGACATTAGGAAGGTTGAGAACCACTGTTCTAGAGGCTCTTTCTTGGCTAGAGCTATTTCTTGCCCGGTGGCCTCCTAGGCAGCAATAACATCACTGTGACCTCCACTTCCATCATCACATCTTCTCTGACCCTTGTGATGACACTGAGCCCACTGGGCTAATCTAGGATTGTCTCCACACCTCAAGATCTTTAATCACATCTGCAAAATTCCTTGTGCCATGTAAGGTAACACATTTCCATTTATGGGGATGAGGCGTTAGGGCTTCTTTGGAAATTTATGTATTATTTTGTAAGCAAAATTACCAAAGAGATATTCTAGAGTGACAGGTGAGAGGTAGTACCAACCAGATGTGCAGAATTTGATTCCTTCCTTTGTCTACAATTTGTCTCTTGTGTATTGAGAGCTTACTCTGTCCTGAGTGCAGCATTACATGCTAGACATGAATATCTCTTTTATTTCTCTCAACGACTTTCTGTTATGATGAGGAACCTGAAGCCCTGAGAGGTTAAGTGACTTTCTTTTGTGAGACTGAGCAGAGACCCCTCTGAGGGGTCTGCTGGATCCTCCCAAGGATGGAAATAAAGGAAAATCTTCCTTTGGGGGAAATTCCAGGTACCTAAGTAGACCTAGTAGAGATGGGGGTCTCACTCTTGCTCAGGCTGGTCTCAAACTCCTGAGTTTAAACAATCCGCCGGCCTTGTCCTTCAAGAGTGCTAGGATTACAGGTGTGAGCCATCTCACCCAGCCTTAAAACATGGCATCTTTTTTTTTTTCCTGGATGTGTATTTTATTTTATTTTATTATTTATTTATTTATTTTTGCAGTTTTTGGCCGGGGCTGGGTTGAACCTGCCAACTACCGTATATGGGGCCTGCGCCCTACTCCTTTGAGCCACAGGCGCCGCCCAAAATATGGCATCTTAACATGTGTTCTTGAATTGTTTTTCAGTAACCCTCACAAATGGAAAATGCAGATAAAGGGGGAACTAAGGAATTAAACTCTGACCACTGTTCTTTGCTCTAAATTTCTCCAGAGGAACCTGGAGAGAGTCTTCCCTATCTTAACATCCTTTTGCACTAATCTAATAATCCCTGAATTCACCTATGACCCATAGCCCCCTGCTTCAGGGCCAGGCAAGTGTTTAACCTCCATGTATTGATTTCAACTTCTGCTTTCCTGAAATGTACCTTTAAAATCTCTTGACTGAGCACAGTGGTTCATGTCTATAATCCTAGCACTTTGGGAGGCTGTAGCAAGAGGATCTCTTGAGGCTAGGAGTTCAAGACCAGCCTGAGCAAGAGGGAGATCCTATCTCTACAAAAAAATAGAAAAATTAGTTGGGCATGGTGGAGCATTCCTATAGTCCCAGCTACTTGGGAGGCTGAGGCAGAGAATTGCTTGAGCCCCTAAACCCTTGCTTATATGCCATCAGGGAGTTTGGATCTTAAGCATTAGCTGATAATTCTTTCTGTGTAGTTCCAGGCAATAAAAATGCCTCTTTCTCCTGCTGCAACTCTCACCTTTAGTTTCTGGCTTTTCTGTACCAGACAAGCAGCCCACAGTTTGGTAACATTCAGGTAAACAGCTAATAAATGGCAGAGTCCTAATTCAAACCCAGTCTGCCTGACTCCACAGCCAGTGCCTCTGTTTCTCTGCCTTCCTCCTGTCTTTGTCATTAGGCTATTGAACACAGCCACCAGCCATCACCCTAAGTGGCACTGGACAAAGGTTCAATAAATATTTATTGAATTTCCAAAAAAGTAGTCTTTGGCCAGTTTCCCCACAATCCCTTGGACATTCCAAAATTCTTGCATCCAATCAACTTTTATTGGGTATTTAGTGTCAGGCACTGAGGAAATTTTAAGAGAAATAAAACATGTGGTTTGCTTCCAGGGGGGCTTTCTTTGAAGAGAGGGTATCCCGATTATGACCTTGGGGTAATTTTTTATTTCTCTTCTTTTTCATCATTTCAGACAATCAGTGAAGAATTTGAAAGCAGGAAGGACCACTGCTGTTGCTTCCTCCAACTACACACCACAGGAACTTGAAGAATAGGAAGATGATGCGAGGATTCTTACAGATTTTTTCAAATTAATTTTTTAACTATGCATAAACACATACAGGAGTGATTTTAGGTTTTGTTTCCATTTTTAAAGAATAGAAGGAGCATACTCACCATACTATACTTTTTATTTTAATTTTTTTAGAGACAGGGTCTCTGTCACCTAGACTGCAGTGCAATGGCACAATCATAGCATGTTGCAGCCTCGAATTCCTGTGCTCAAGTAATCCTCCCACTTCAACCTCCCAAGTAGCTGAGACAACAGCATATGCCACCATGCCTGGCTACTTTTTTTATTTTTATTTTTTTATAGAGATGAGGTCTTGCTGCATTGCCCAGGCTGGTCTTGAGTTGCTGGCCTCAAGCCTTCCAAATCATTGGGATTACAGGTGGAAGCCACCACACCCGATCTGCATTTTATTCCTATGATTGTTTTTCCACTTAGGAACACACAGTGGATCTAGCTCCAAGCACACTTCTTCTTCATTCTGTCATCCACCTATTAATGCTTATCAAAGTTGTTGCAAGTAATTTTCCCAAAAAATTCCTGCAGCAGCTTAAGCCCTGGTTACAACAACCAACCTGGAGGAGTGGCACGTCTACCTCTTATTAAACCATCTCAATCTCCTTTTCAAAACACAGTGCAATGATGTCTCCCATCCCAAATTTTCCATTGCTCACAGGATAGCTCTAAATCCAAACCACTCGGCTTAACATACAAGAATTTTCAGAATCTGGCCTGCAAAGCCTTGCCTTGTGACAACCTGCACCCACCCATCCCATGCTCTCATGGACTCTCTTCATTCCACCTTACTGTTCTTCTTTCAGATGCTCCCATGCACCATGTATCTTGAATCTGGGCCTTCCAACATACTCTCTTTTAAACCTGAACAGCTTCTTCTACAACCTCATCCACCAGGCAAATTCTACTTGATCTTTAAGTCTCCATGGAAACATCTCTTCCTTAGGGTCTTCTTTCCCTTTCCTTCATCCTGAGTACATGCATTGTGTAATTAATTTACTCATAGTTTGCCTGCAACTCTCCCTCCCTCCCTAGAGGTTTTGTCTCTTTTACCTTCAGTGTCCCCAGGGCAATATGTCACAGTGGGTGGCACAAACGCAGGCATCAATAATTTTTTTGCTGAGCCAGTGATGCTGAATGATTCACTGGGAAATTTTGCTGCTTTTAGATAATACACAAGCTTGTAGGTGCAGTCTGGTGTTGAATATTTGGTTCCATTAACAACTGTAAGAGACAAATTGCTTACCAAAATAAAGGTGTCCTAGTTTCTTTTTCTAAAAGTGCCGTCTTTAATTTTAAGAGCCACTGTTTTCTCATGTTTAATCATTTATTAATGGGTTTAATCATTGTCAACCAATTTATTGTAAATGAGTCTTTAATAATCCAATTTTCTGAAGCAATTGAGATCCGATCTTGTTTATTGTTTCTGCTGTCTCTTGCTCACTTGTTTCCTGTGTGTTTTGTAACTTTGAGCAGATCTCTATCTATGGGAATCCTATACATCTAGAATGAAGCTTCCTCACGCCAGAGTTCATTTTTAGTTAATTTCTTGGCTTGGGGATTTCCATAGGATAAATATGAATCTCAAACCTATGTGAGTATAGTTGTATTTTTATTTTAAAATATTTAACTGACAAAAAATTCAAGACGTACAGCATGATAATTTACATATACATTACTGAATGATTATGACTGTCAAATTAACACATCCATTACCAGCCATGCTGTACATTAGATCACTAGGATTTATCTTATATCTGAGAGTACAGTCTTACTGTGAAAAATTTGAAGGGGGAGTTCTTCCCACCCATAACCCAGAGCAAGACACATAAGCTTCTTTGCCATCCACCCACACTGGCTGGACAGATGTTTCTGCCCATTTTCCCAAGGGGTGTAGTTCTTTGAGGGTCCTCATTCGCATGTTGTAGTTCTAATTCCACCAAAGCCTCATCCCTTGTCTGACTCTCAACCTCCTTCTGCCTCCATGCAAACTCAGTTCTTCCTTTCCACCCTGGTGTTTACACCCTTTTTTTTTTTTTGGAGACAGTCTCACTTTGTCGCCCTTGGTAGAGTGCTGTGGCGTCACAGCTCACAGCAACCTCCAACTCTTGGGATTAGGCGATCCTCTTGCCTCAGCCTCCCGAGTAGCTGGGACTACAGGTGCCCATCACAACGCCCGGCTATTTTTTGTTGCAGTTTGGCCAGGGCTGGGTTTGAACCCACCACCCTCGGTATATGGGGCCGGCACCCTACTCACTGAGCCACAGGCGCCGCCCTTTACACCCCTTTTTTCTGACTCCTGGGAATTATTTTCTGGCATTTAAAAGTGTGTTTGGGCCAGGTGAGGTAGCTTACACCTATAATTCCAGCATTTGGGAGGCCGGGGTGGGTGGATTGCCTGAACTCACAAATTCGAGACCACCCTGAGTAAGAGCGAGACCCCATCTCTAAAAAAAATAGCCAGGCGTTATGGCAGGCGGCTATAGTCCCAGCTACTCAGGAGGCTGAGGCTGGAAGATCACTTGAGCCCAAGAGTTTGAGGTTGCTGTGAGCTATAATGCCATAGCACTCTCCCTAGGGTGACAAAGTGAGACTCTGTCTCAAAATAAATAAATAAATAAAACAAAATAAAAGTGTGTTTTTGTTATAAGTGTATCCAGCATTTCTAGATGAGTATTAGCGGGAAGGTTTTTTGATTATCTAGTCCAAAATATTGCCAAAAATGGAAACCCAGTAGACTAGTTTTTAGTCTTTCCCTCATTCTGTGTACATGACTCTATTTTTGTAAAAGGGTGCTTTGTTCTCTTATTTTCGATATATTTACCTTTTTTTTCTCTTACATTTAAACAGTTACATTGTAGAACTGAATACCTCATGTTAATAATATCTCATGTATCAACTATTCTTTTCCCCTTAGCATTTAGTTCTCATTACTGCATCTATTTCATCTTCTTTCCTAACAACTCTGTATGTGATTTTCTAGTCAACAGGCACCAAATACAGCTCGTATCTGATCTATATGGCACCAGCTAATTTAAATAATCTTCTGTTTTTTAAGAAAACTAAACTAACCCGATGTTGCATACTCCCCCCCCCAAAAAAAAAAAAACATTGAGGTCAACAAAACTTATAGCAGTGTTTTCGTGCATACTGTTGACAAAATACTGGCAAACTTGGTAGCACTATGTAGGTAAGTTTTAAAAATTCAGTACTAGTACTGAAAATCACATTTATAATTCTAATGGAAATCTTGACTTGCTTAAAACTCTCTTTAGCTGTTAGATCTAGGAATGCATGTAAATATTTCTATTGATAACACAAGTATACCAAGTGTACTTCACACAGATAATATTTGCAGTCTAAGAGTGCTACAGTAGAGGGTCTGGTGTTTAACAATACTCATCCCTACTCATAGCTTACTTGAAATTTTTCATTTACATGACATCAAGTAAAAATTAGATAAGTACTAAAGGGACTGCTCTTGTGACTTCTATTGTCAAGGTTACACATTAACTTATCAAGAAATCACTCTTGATGACACAAACAACTGCAACTGAAATGGTTGATAAGCACTGCCACAGTGCATTTTTCTTCATATGGAATATTTTACATACTGATGCAGTACATGTGATATTTTGTTACATGCATAGACTGTGAGGTGATCAAGTCGGGGTACTTAGGGTATCCATCATTTTGAGCATTTACCATTTCTGTATATTAGGAACAATTCAAGTCCTCTCTTCTAGATACTTGGAAACATAAAATACACCATTGTTAACTAAAGTCACTGGACTCTGCTGTTGAACAATAGAACTTACTGTGACTGCATGTTTATAAAGCTTTTTCCATAGGACTTTAAAAAATGTTTCCTTAGGTTATATCAGCTTTAGTCAATTAATATTCCACCTGCCTTTCCTTCTTAACCACGAAAAAGTTTTTAAGAGTTTGTAAATTCCAATTTTAAGGATTTAGATTTAAATACTGTCACTGAGAGAGGATTAAAGATGGTGGCTGAAAGAAGATCTAGAAAAGAGAAGAAAAGAAATTCTAGAAAATCCCCTGTGGACGGGCCTACATTGTTTTTCACCCTACCTTCTTCCCCTGCTACCCTTATTTACCCTTCACCTTTGGGCCCTGTATCCCAAAAAAAAGGTT
>CAUYPK010168997.1:0-15127 GCA_963574355.1 Loris lydekkerianus
AGCTCTGAAACACTTTATTTTTTAATAGCTATTTAAGCACAAGCAGAGGAGGAAGGGTGCTGGAGGCTACAAGAGGGTGGGGATTCCTGGCAGCAGGTGTGATAAGCTCAGTTCCTGGAACCAACGGTCAGAATGTTCCTCCTGGCCACAAATGCTCTCTTGCTGCAATTTTCCATGATAAGCTTCCTCTTAGGTTTTGGGCCCCGGCACTTGGGGGGACTTTTACCTGCCTAGTGTTTTGGAGATTCTGGGGAAGGATGACAGGAAAGACAAAATTCCATATGACTTCTTTTCATTATTCCAAATGTTAGAACCTTCACTTCATGACATGTTAACATTTGACCTTGGGACATCCAGGGCCAGAACACGTCCAGCTTGAATTCAACCCGTGTAGAAATGTTTTCCTTTTTCTGTCTGGCTCTTCCCCAAAGTGGGAAGCATCACCACACCAGTGATATTCCTGACAAAGAAACAGTCGGTTCTGTGCTCACGTTCATCCTTCATCAAACAGCTACCTGCAACATTAATTCATAATCTTTGCAGTATTTTCTATTCATTCCCTCCATTCTATCTTGCCAGGCTATCTGACAGGTCCAGAAGAGGGGAGAGCAGGGCCAGCCTGACTCTGTCCCTGGGGTTGAGTGGGATGGTGAGCGTCGCGGCCCAAATAGGAACATACGGAGTCTGTCGAAGCAGGAACTCAACTTTATTGTGACAAGCAGTGGCTTATACAGTGCGTGCGGAAGGGGCGGGGAAAGGAGGCAGGGGATGAGGTGGTGTGATGGGTGGTAACAGGGTTGGGCCAATGGCATGGTACCACGTCAGCTGTATCTAGGTAGAGGCAGTTTCAGGCCAGGCCTTGCTGAGTCATTGCTACACGGAAGTAGCTGGATGGATCTACTTCTAGTCAGGCTCGGGAAGTTGCACTAGGCCTCAGGCACATGGCAGGGCCCAACACTACCTGCCTGGCCACTGGGCACGTAAAATCACACTCGCTTCCCTGGACCCCTTTGCTTCAAAGTAGCTCTGCTTTTCTTTCACAAAGCGAAAAAAAAAAAAAAAAAAAACAACTTACTATCCTTAGTGTCTTCCCACCTTCACCTTCACGTAAACTGCTCCTTTCTTTCCTAAAATGGTGCAAATCATCTTGGTTCTTTACGACTTATTATCACGACAGTTTGAATCTCAGAAAGAATATCCCAGGATTCCAAGATCTTCAACTAAAGAAAGATTCCCTGATGCCAACTTCACAGACACTTGATAATTGATGTTTACATAATAGAAATATTTTTATTTGAACCAGGAGTAGGGTGTTGGTCGAATGTTCTAAATATTTTCTTATGCACTGCAATTTTGTGAAAGTATTTACTTCATGGGATAGATATTCTGGTTTTCTTAATTAAATTAGATGTACCTTTATAAAGTCTGTCTCATTATTTTCTGGTTCTCCTATTTCTACCTCAATAATTCCATAAAAGCATATGTTAGAAAATATAAATAGCTGGGCACAGGGGCTCATGCCTGTAATTTCAGCACTCTGGGAGTCTAAGGCCGGTGGATCGCTTGAGCTCTGGAGTTGGAGACCAGCCTGAGCAAGAGCAAGACCCTGTCTCTACCAAAAATGGAAGAATTAGCCAGGCATTATGGTGAGCATGCATAGTGCCAGCTACCTGGGAGGCTGAGGCCAGAGGATGGCTCCAGGCCAAGAGGTTGAGATAGCTGTGAGCTACAATATTTCCAGGGCACTTTTAGCCAGGGCAACTGAGTGAGACTCTGTCTCAAAAAAAGGAAAAAAAGAAAATGTAAATAAGTAATGACTATTAAAAAAAAAACTAAAAACTAAAAACTAGTGTTCAGCTACATTGTAAACATCCCAATGGAAATTCAAGTAGTTTTATTCTGTCTGAATTATTTAGACCTACAGCCCCAAGTGTGATTGTGAGTGTTCCATCCCCACAATGTCAGGTTATATGGACAAAAACCTTTGAATGCAGCACTTTTTGGTAGGTCAGATTTACTTTTTGACTGTTATCTTAAGTCACGGGTTTGTGCTATTTCATTTTAAAGCATATTGTATGGAGAAGAGAGAACGCCGTTTTAATGACCTTTATGTAAGTGCCTTTTTATTAATAGTTACTTTGGGTACAGAATTTGTGGAAAACACCCTTATAAATGAAGAGGTCAGGGAAGTTTTCTTTCTTTCTTTCTTTCTTTCTTTTTTTTCTTTACCTCTAATGCAAAATCAGAGATCGAAAATTCTTTGAATGCTAATGGCCTGGGGTGGACTGAAGGAATGTGCCCTGAGGTAGCCACAGTGATGTTGAGGTGCTGAGCCCAGAGGACCACCTATTCTTGAGGATTTCTTTGTCTTGCAAGCATGGTACCAACATTATTTGCACAAAATTTAAGTTGTGGCAGTATTAAGAGAACATTAGATAGGGTAAGAAGCACCTGCCTTAGAGGTGACTTACCATCTTGGCATTATCTTGGAAAGAGAATGCTTTTCAAAAAGAATTTCATTTTGAGTTACCATACTTTAAAACTTCATCATACATCATCGGGTCCTTGGGTACCTATTAGACTTTGGAATTTATATGGTTTTCTTGGTGTTTCAAAGAAAGAGATAATCGTTCATTAAGGATGAAAATCCCCACAATCCTTTTACATCGGGTAGGCGGTGTGGTGACCTTCATTTAATTGAGGTTGGAGATTACAGGACTAATCCTGAAGGCTGTCTGTAAAGTTGGTTGTGGGGCTGGCGTAGGTACTTGGATCTAGGCTCCTGTTTTTGTGCCAGACGATTTGCCTGTAAAGAAAACATGAGGAATGATTTGAGCTGAGATTCCACTGGCTGTGCTCATGGGCGGATCTGTGGAAATGAATGGGGGAGGGTACCAAGTGGTATCTTTACAGAGGTATGGGGCGTGGCTAGTGCTTCCCAGGTGTTGCAGTGTTCACTCCTCATCATGACAATTGCAGGGAAACTGAGGCATGTAATTATCTAAGTTAGCCAGGATTTGAACCCAGGATTCTGGATCCGTACTTTTTCCTCCTGGCCGCTGTGGCATTCCCTGCTTTCTGCTTGCCAGCTCCTTAAGGGTGACCAGTGCATGTTGGAACCACCTGTTTTCCAGGGAAAAGCCCCCTTTATCAGCCCACGCCTGTGTCTAGCTCCCATGAACCTTATTGCTGTCACTAGACTGAAATTCCCACGCAGGGAGCAGCCAGACCACGTTCCCGCCCAGGACCTTCTCTGGCATTCGATGAATCCATGCTCTATTTATTTGGACACGGCATTCAAATTCATCTGTGACCTGAATTGAATGCTCACTCCCAGACAAAATGCATGCTACATCTTCTCTGCGGCGTGGATGAGCCTGGAAGATGCTGTGCTAAGTGCCATAAACCAGTCACCAAAAGACAAACACTGTGTGGTTCTATTGCCTGAGGTCCCTACCGGAGTCAAATTCAGAGACAGTGGCCTGCTTGTTATCAGGGGCTGGGACAGAAGAGAGAAGCAGCTGTTAGTGTTTAATGGGGACAGAGTTTCAAAACGACCACAGGTCTCTCAAGAAGGGAGTGGTGGTGGTTATACAACAACTTGAGTGTACTTACAGCTTCTGAACCAGTTAAGGTGGTAAATAGCGATACACACGTTTATGACAATTAAAAAATAAAAACTCCTTGTCCCAGACTTTGCTCCCACGTCTCATCCTCCCTTCTTCCAGGGCCTTCCTTTTAAACACCTCAAGGTTTCAAGTTCAAGTATGACCAACACGATGACACGGTCTTTGTTGCAGACTGTTGTTGAGTAGAACTCTGCCTTCTCTGAACGTTTATTTAGGTTTTCATGGCCTTCAACGGTTCCTGAGTCTGTGGGTCTTATTCTGGTCCCATGGGGTCATGTGAGCTGCCACGTGACTGCGGGCAGGCAGGCTCCACTCCCCAAGGGGAGAAGTCACATTTTCCTGCTCCCCGTATCTTCAGAGTGACCTACACATACTACATATTCAAGGGAAATAATTTGAGAGTTATTTTCCATTTTTTCTCTTTGCCTGAACTTTGGAGAAGATATTGGAATTGTTTCCAGCGCTTACGAGACTTTGCATTCTTTCAGCGTTGGGAAAAGAATATGGTCTTTCATTTAGCAATTTAAATTTTGCTGGAAGATTTCACACTGGCATGAAACTCTTTGAATGAACTGCGATAAGCTCCTTCCTAAAAAAAGAACCTTCTGACCTCTTAATACTTCTTCCATGCCCTCATCTTTAAACGATGTTTCTACCAAAAGTTCCATTTTCCACATAGAAAGCAGATGATCTGAGTCTGTTCTAAATATAAAATCACTATTTTTCAAATATTATTAGATTTCTGTTTAACCGAGAGTCAGAGCTGTATCCGTAGGACAGATGTAAAGCTATGATCCTTTAAAAGATGTAAAGACCAACTAATATTTTTGTTCTGTTACACTGTATATGTTGTATAGATAATTGTGGAAAATGAAAGAAATGTTTTGGGGGGACCAACTATTTCATACCAGACTTCATTTACAGGCTGCTGAATTGTTAAGGAACCCGTCAGAAGTTACCTTTTCAGTAATTTTACTTGGCTCCACCGTGGCCAATCTGGCTCTGAGTAAATACGTTATTGTTCTATCTGTCGCTATGAAATAAGTGATTTTAGAATAGTTGGAGCGTTCTTTTCTCTTGCTTCATTTTCACTGTTTTAATTTTTTAAGAAAGTTGATCCAGTTGTACCAATTAGACTATTTTAAATTTCTTACTCTCTTCCCCAACTGTTGTCTGCTATTTTAAACTGCATTTATTCACTTTCAAATTGGTTCAAGGAACATCTTTCCACACGAACCTGCCGTGCCCGAGCTCATCCTGGAACGTGTTATTTCAATTTCGTTCCCTTTCGCTGGTTAGGCTGGCGTTGTCTAGCCCGGGTCCCCAGACAAGATGCCAGTGGCTCATGTGGATCATTTGCAGACGCAGCCTCTTACTCAGGCTCACCACTGGCTGTCTTCCACACCAGTCTTTCTCTTCAAGCACGTGGCTATTTTTCTTTCATCTCGGACCCTATGCATCTGTGCTGTCTGTCCAGCTGGACCCCATCTAAGGCTCACGTTTTCCACCCTTCTCAGGGTGTAGCTTTGCAGCCCTTTGTCGGCCGAGTTCAATTCCCTTTATTGGTCTTTGGCAAATAAAAGTGTAAGAAAGAAGGGCTCGACTCCTCACACGCAGAATTCGTGTGTAGAGTCATCGATGCAAGGAAACTTAGGAATCATTTTCCTGTTGTCCTTAATTTTTCCAGGAATTATGGTGAGCGTTCAACACTTTGAGGAAGGAACACATTTAGACATGTGTGAAGTGAGTGTTGGTTACAGATATTTCACTGGTGTACAACCTTTGCTTTTAATCCCAGCAAACTGATGCACTTAATGTTGAAGACATTAATATTTGTAGCATTGTGATCAGATGAAGAGGGTCTGGCTGTCACTGTCAGCCAACTATAGAGACCGGGATAAGTCCCCCAGACTTTGTCAGAAGGCCAGCAATTCTGGAGAACAGTGAGAGTAGCCTGTTCCATTCTTCTATTTCCAAAAGCACAGTTTTATACAAGAAAGTTCAGAGCAAAAAGCATGCTAACCCTTATCTTAAACGGCAATAATTAGCATAACCCATGACCCATAATGAACAATATCAGCATAACCCATGACCCCAAAACAACATTCCCATTCAAAAGTTACTCTCCTGAATCAACTGCCCTAAACTACTCAAGATAAACACTTTTCAGTTAAGGCTGAATTTACAGACCAGCTACAATGGGACAAAAGAGGTACAGGTTACGTCGGACTTAAACCAGGCAGACCCGCTGTGTGGGGTTGGCCCTAGCCTGGATAACTCCATCGTGTTCTCAATACGTGGGCTATCAGCTTGATGAATATTTGTCTTCCGTGGAAGACTGGAAGAGATTGAAAAGAGGAATTATTAGTAATCAACAGAGCAGCAGGGATCAATCAACAAATGTGCTTTCTCTGAAAACCAGTGCATATGAGGTCTGGCAATCAAGTTCACAAACTCATCCTCCACTTTCCCTTGGCCCATATGGTGAGGTAGTGATATTCAGCAGGGAGGTATGCAGCACTTTTTCTAAGATGAGCTCATGAATTTAATTGTCTGACCTCATATATACAATATCTGGGGAAATATGAGAAAGGATTGTTTTTGTGATATCTTTGCTCTTAGAATTGCCATTTGCTCTTAGGGTTGGGGCCATTGGCTCCTAGAATTTGTAACGCAATGAAGCATTGCCATATGGAGGATTGTGTATTATTATTATTATTATTTTGTGCTTTCATTTTATTTTTTAAAATTTCATATTAATATAGGGGTAAAAATGATTATGTTACCATGTTTAATTTTGCACTTTTACAGAAATAGAAAAGTAGGGTTTAAAGTTGGCTTACACTATTGAATTCTTATTTTTAGGACATCTTCAAAGCTTTATAAACTGGGCTCAGACACAAAATATAAAGTTTAGCTCCTGATTCTGGACAATCTGAATCTACATGAGAAGGGAACAATACAAAGCAAATAATTTCTGCTTGTTTATTTATTATGTAAGCAGTCCATTCTCTTTAGAAAGTCTGGAACTATTAGCACATCATAGAAAACATAAATCACCCGTAACTCAACCATCTTGAGGTAAAGACTGTCAACATTGTGGGCATTTTTGAAATCTTACTGATGTTTTCAGCCTCTCCATAAATCTTCTCTTCCCCAACCACACCTCTATACCCCTTTCAAAAAACTCTGCGGGTCTGTGCCCGTGGCCTGGGGCAGACACTTATAAAAGAATAGTATGTAGAGAAAAAAAATTCCTTCCTTTGCTTTTTGAAAATCTAAATGCATCAGGGACCCGGGCTGTTAATGGCATAAAAAGTATATTTCAGATCAAGTAATTGAGAACAGGAAGAAATAAAAGGAAGTAATTTCTTGGTCAAGTAAAATAGGCACCTATGTTGCCTTGTAGTTCTTTAATGGTTTCCCTTTAAAGTGTAGTTTTACACGAAATATTGAATACTTGCGAAAGACGATCAAAGGGTCAAGAATTGTAATACATGGGCCGCCCCACTTAGCATCTCGGGTGACAGATTGTTGCCAGTACCCTGTGCTGCCCTGTTGTGCCCCCTCTTCAATGCCACCCTTCTGGTCTTACGGGGCAGTCAGCTGGCTTGATGCCCTGTTGCACGGGGAATTCATTATGATGGCACTGGTTTTTGAGAAAAGAAAGGATCATTGCAAGTTGCTGGCAAGGAGACGAGAGAAAAATGCTCACATCTGTCTCCCTGAGCTGGGGGCTCGGTTGGGTTTTCTAAGTATGGAGTCATGATGGGGACTTGCAGTGAGGAAGGCATCATTTGACTGGACACTGCCAAGGGCTCCAGCCAGTGCTTCCTCCGGAGTTTGGATCTGGCCATATGGTGTCCGACTGTTAATTCAGTCCCTGCTCCTTGGTCTGACTGAGCACTTAGGTTGCACCCATGCTTGCTTGCTTGGTTCATTTGGGCATGCTCTGCTTATGTGACCGTGACCCTCAACCTGGGGGTCCATGGCAACTGAAAAGCCACTCACAACTTTGTTACATGAAAGTCGAGCCAGATTGGTCTGATAGGGTTACACTTGCTCTGCTGCCCACCATAAACGGTCTCCCCAAATTTTGTTCATATCATCCTGGCTTTTCTTTATACTTTGACCTTTTGTGAAAACAATATAGACCTAGGGTGTTGAATCAGCATATGACTTTATTTTGGTCTCTGAATATTCTTTTAAAATACTTGAAGAGACACCTGTGGCTCGAAGGGGTAGGATGCTGGCCCCATATCCTGGAGGTGGAGGGTTCAAACCCAGCCCCGGCCAAAAACTGCAAAAAAAAACCAAAACAAAACAACAACAACAGCAAAAAAACACAACGAATTTTGATGCAGCAATCGTCTGATTTCTTTTGTGAATGTATTTATCTTTGTTCTTTACGAGGTTTTGTTTCTAGTCCTGATCTTAAATATTATTATTGTTATTAAGTTTTAAGCCTTTTTAATTTTGTGAAGGCAAAAAGTAGAAATCTAATAAACCCATGTATATGTAAGAAATAAAAATAAATAAATAAATATCCTCCCATCCGTTTTGGTTATAAAACTGTTTCGTTTGGGGAGCTGGAATCTCTAGTCCCATGTAATAGCCAAAACTCCTACGCTGGGTTGACATAATGTGTTCCCACCTCTCCACCTGAAGCGTACTGCGTGAGGTGTGCGTACACAGCAGTCTCTATGTGTGTCAGCAGGGGGCTGGGATGGCCCCTTTTCTTACGGATGCTTTCCAGGGCTCATTTGTGGTTTTCAACAGAAAACCACACCAGCCTTCTTCTGGCAGACACCTCTAATATAACAAATGGGACATTCCAAGACTGCAACCTCTGTTAGCTCTGGCCATCTTCTGCCCAGTAGACTCCCCACGTGAGAGTCAGAACCGGGGCCAAAATGCAATTTAACGTTCCCTCCCTTCCGGTCTTCCAACTGCAAGGAACAGTTTATAGCACTGGAGGAATCTCCTTGAAATTCGCTCACTAGGTTTAAGACCAGTTATGACCCATTTTGCCCTCCAAAATGTAGAGATCCTCTTACTGTGGTGGCAGCAAATTCCTCCAAAGAAGGGCTGTTCACAAATCCCAGATTTGTCCTAGTTTTTATATTCTCTAAGTAGGTGAAAACATTTGACAGTCTTGAAACAGATTGTGGCGTCTTCACATACATTTTCCTCATTTCCTGTGAAAACCTGTCACAGGCAATTTTGCCCTGCACTCACCTTGGTAGCTGATATTTCTAGATTTTTAAATTTCTGCCAATGTGATGTTGTAAAACTATATCTGTATCTTATTTTCCTGGTAACTAATGAGATTAAGAAAATTTTCTGTTCGCTCTTTTGTGAAATCCTGGCTCAAATATTTTTCTAATTTTTTTTTTCCTGTTTGCATTGATTTGTAGACATTACTTGTATATTTTAGATGCTAAGATGCTGTAAGTCATACGTTGCAAATATCATCTTTTATTTATGACTTAATTCTTCCTGTCCATGGTATTTTTAGACAGACAAATGTGTTGGATGTAGTCAAATTTGTGTTTCTTTTCCTTAATGGCTTATGATTTAGGGGTTGTTGTTGTTCAGCATGAGAAATTCTTTCCTATCCAGGGGACACCAGGTAGTCTCCTAAACTGTCTTGTAAAGTGTTATAGCTTTGCCTTTGGCATTTACATTTTTTAACCATCTGGATTTGATTTTGTGTAGAATGTGAGTTGGAGTTTCAGCTCTATTTTTTTTACATGTGTATAAATAACTACTTGTCCTAGTAACATTTCTTTCATATTTTTCATATTTTTTCCCACCCATCAGAAATCCTCTCTCTGTTTTATATAAAAGTTCTATATTCTTAAGTTTGTTTCTCTGATCTTGGTTTACTTTATTGGTCAATATGTCTGTTCTTACCCCGAAGCAACTCTTTATTCTTTGAATTGGCTAGTATATCTGTTCTAGCCCAAGCCATCATGCCTTTAGCCACAATAACTTTATAGTAATTCTGAGCAGAATAAGTTTTTCTACTTCTTTTTCTCCAGAACCACCTTGTTTATTTATAGCCCTTTGTTCTTCTACAAACATTTTAGAATCAACTTGTAAGTTTCTCCTAAAACTCTGGTGCAATTTGACTGGAAATACATTAAAGCTATAGAATGAATACAACAGTAATGATTTCATGAAATTTTGTCTCACTATTCAAGGTTATAATATAGCTCTTGGTTTATTTTTCGTTTTGTTTTGTTTTGTTTTTCTCTCAGTTTATTTTTATCTTCTTTATTATTTTTCAGTATAGTTTTGTGATTTCTTGATAAATAGTGGATTTTCTTTTACCAGTTTTGTTCTATTCATTATAAATTCTTTATATTTTTGTGGGGTTTTTTGAAAGCTATCTCCTAATTTTTTTGTTCTAATGTTGCTAATGTTAGATATACAAGTGCTTATCAGTATTTATGTTGTATCTAGCAACCTTGAGAGACCCACACTAATTCTAATAATGTGTCCAAATATTCTTTGAGGTTTGAGGCTTTTCTCAGTAGAATAAGTAACGAAAATAGTCTTTTTCTTTGCAATATTAATATATTTAGCATTTTCTTATTTCATCCAGCTGGACTCTAGTACCTCCAGTTCAAAGCTAAATATCATTTTTTAATATTATATGTTTTATAATATAATTTTACTTACAATCTTAAATGGGAAAAAAAATTTCATTTTTCCCCTTAAATACATTTTCATTAGGTTTTTAAAAATAAATGTTATTTTTTAATAAATATTATTTATTAAAGTAAGGAAGTTACTTTCTATTTCTAATATACTAAGAATCTATAAAAAATTAGGAATAGATAGTGATTTTTTTCTAATGATTTATTAAAATGATCATGTAGGTTTTTCTCTGGTGACTGGTGAATTGATCTTCCTAATACTAATCTGGCTTTGCATTTCTAGGATAAACCCAATTTGTTCATTATGTGATTGTTATTCTTTATACATAGCTCAATTGTTTTGTTCATATTTTGTTTATTCCTATATTTCATAAAATATTCTTTTCTTGGGTGATTTGGTTATTATAGTTAGCTAGTCTCATAAAATGAATTTGGGTAAATTTCTTCATTTTCTGCTCTCTGAAGGAATTATATTCCTTTGGTATTATTTGTCGATTATTTGTGAAAATTAATATATAAAACCATTTAGGTCTAGACCTTTCTTTGTGCTAAGATTTTTAAACTACTGATTCAGGTTCTTTTTGTTGGTTTGTTTTTGTTTTAGTTTATTTGTTTCTTGTGGAATCAGTTATCTTTTTCTAGGATTTTCAACAGTTAATTTGTTTTTAGATTTATTGGTGGAAACTTGTTAATACTATCATTTTTTATTATCTCTATAGCATCTATACTTATGGGCTTTAAAAATTCTAATAGTGTACATTTTCCCTCTCCTCATCATTCTGGCTGGAGGCTTTTCTGTCTTAATATTTTCTTCTTTCTATTTTGGGGAAGTTTAATCTGTTCTTTCCTTAATTCCCTGTCTATTCAACTTATTGATTTCCCCCTACTTTCAATTCTAATAGTCACTATTAAAGCTTTAAATTTTCCTCTTCCTGTTGTTCTATGGTTTCCTTTTTTTATTTTTTATTTTTTGCTGTTTACATATGCTTGCTGTTTCCATCATGATTTCTCTTTGGAGCCTTGAGTTTTTTAAATCTTTGTTTTAAAATTTGAGTTTTATTTGTTCATTATTGATTTTAATTATGGGGAGAAAACTTGACGTACAAAATACCAAGCTGACAAAATCTATCTAATAAGTGGCCAATTTTCATTAATGTTTCATGTATCGTATCATACTGAAATGATATTATTTTTCTCCATGGGCCGCAGTGTTCTGATACTGACTTGAAATGTATTGTTCGTTTGTATTTTTAAATTTCCACCCTGTAAGCAAGTTATTGAACCAAAATACCTTCAGATATGTTCCTTATGTTTTGTATATGCTTTCATATGGCTGTAGCCCAGACATTGAGAATGGAGTGATGAAAGTGGCCAACACAGCCCTTGCTCCCATGGATGTACTGTAGCACCTCGAAGGAGAGAGAAATACAGCCTCACATGGTTAATTAGTATTGTGTTAAATGCTACAAAGGGAAATCACAGTGTGCCACGAGGGAGGCGGCTCTCAGGTTCTAAGGTTGCAGCATAGTACTTATCCCTAGTTGCACCCAGAAACTTCTTGTCTCAGGCCCTCTTCTGTCCTTTGCTTTTCTTCCATTCTGATCCAGGCATCAGCTTTTTTGTTTCTCATCACCGTAATCATCTTTCTCCAAAAACGTAATCTTGTGTGCCCGGGACAAAAAACCCACAGTTCTTTTGTGGGTGGGTGTCATCTGAGACTCTGATGCCACTCACGCTGCATAAATTCACGTTTCCAATCCCAAAGCTACATGACTAATTGAATTTTGTTCTTAATTGTGAATTTGTATGAATAAACTATCAAAAACATATTTTCAAGTAACCAGTATGCCCTCTTGTTATTCTAAGGAAGACAATAATCCTCAGTGAGGTACAAACGGAAGTCACTTTCGCTGCATTTATTACTAACATTCATATTGCAATTGTTTGAGGTTACAGGAGTTTTTTGACTTTGCAGTTTTTAATTTGTTTTAAAGTAAGTAATTACACTGAAAACTAATATCGAGAGAGGATACTGGAGAAGAGTGAGGTCTAGAAGAACAGGTCTTCTCAAGAAGACCACAAGGATACACAAGCAGGGTCCTCTCCACGGTGACTCAGCTCTTGGGAATTTGTAAACTCAACTTCCCGAAACTTGGAAATTTCCAAGATCTGTGAAATCCTGTAGTTCTGTGGGGGCGGGAATAGCATCTCCCACTTGATTCAAACTGGCCAATGAGAAATTTCCAAGTTCTGTGAAATCCTGTAGTTCTGTGGGGGCGGGAATAGCATCTCAAACTGGCCAATGAGAAGGGTACCTGTGGGGTGGAACTTTTTGACTGTCAATAAAAAGGGAAAGACCAAGGCAGTTGGGGAGCATTGTCATTTGGAATTCTTCTATGCTGTTAAGTTCCCAGCTGGTGAATAAAGGCCTTCCTCTTATAAAAGTGGTCTTTGGATGCTCTTTCTCTCCGTTGGGCCTTGTGTTCCTGCAACAATGTCACCCTGACTTCAGTTGAAATGACAGTTTGTTTCTGTGATGCAGCCCTTTCCCCTGTCTTAATACTTAGGGGCCGTCTGACCCGGAGCAGCATTAGCCACTATCCTTGTCCTTGTTAGTAGATTCAGTCCCCTGACATGGCCCAGCAGATCTCCTGTGGAGCTCTTTCTTCACTTCTCTTTTTCCTTCCTGGTTTCCCTTGGTCTAGTTATGCGGCTCACAGCAGAGAACCAAAGAGGGGCCAAGGAAACCATTTGACCCTCCAGGTAGCTCTACCCTTCCTACTCACCAGTTTGAATAATTTTAAGCTGATCTTAATTGTGTCATCACACAGTCCACAAGACTAGGAGGGAAAAACTTGTCAAAAAAAAAAAAAAAATTTTTTTTGCTCAAATGGAGATGCTGTTTTTCTCGTCTCCTATAATTCTTGTACTTATCAGTCCAGAGAAATGAGTTTAGTCGGGCATGACTTATTCTCAATGAGCCCATCCTGACTCACAACGACCTCTACTCTTTGATTTAAGTACTCACCAACCATCCTTTTACATAATCCATTTCCAAAGTGCCCTCAGGGATGACATTAACCACTTGTTCTTGCAAAGCTGAGTTGCTTTCCTGGCAAGCTCAGGTGACCTCTGCTCACCAAGCCCTGGGTGTGCGCCCCCTGGGTGAGCTTCCCAGCTCCCCCTACCCGGCCTCCCCCTGGGTGCTGGACACTGCCCACCGCATCTCTTCTTCCCTGATGCATCTTTTCATCACCTTTGGAAAGTCAGAACATTTGTTCATGTTCAGTTTTCTGGATGGATATCTCTGCTGTTTTATAAATTATTTCTTGTAATGATTAGTACGGATGCTTTGTAAGCTTCTCTCAAATTTGAGAGGCAGCTTGTCTAGCCTTGGACGTCTTTCTTCTACAAATAAGTTTTCTTATAACCTCTTTGTGGTCTGAGGATTTTAATGTTGTTGTCTATTTTGACTTCTCCATTGGCTCTGTGTAATTTACTCTCAAAGACAGCCACAAGGAAGCAAAACAAAAATCCAGGAGATACTCTTGTCTTTCTGTAGAAGGACTAGGGAATGGTTTTGATAATATTTTAGATGAGCATCTATAATGTACAGTATTCCCTACAGAACACCTTAATATTGTCAAAGACCTGGACTAATAATATTTTCATCTTATGATCAAGTTGGATAGGCAAAGTTATTGCATATGACAAGTACTCTAAAAACATAAAATGACAGCTATAAACAAATGCGCAGTCTACCCCCTTCCCCAATATAAATCATCAAATTCATCAGATTCTGTGGTTTTCTGCTGATAATTGCTGTTTCTTTGTCTGTTTATTTATTTATTTAGAGTTAGTGCTTAAAAAGCAGAGAAGACAGAGGATCCCAACCAAGTAGGTAAAATAATCATTGGATGAAATTTTTGCAATTGACCATACTTTATTATTCCAGTAAATTTGAGTGAGTTGTGAAAAGAACATGGCCATGACATAATTTTAGAAGCCAGAATCTAAAGAAATCCTAGTAGTGCTAACCTGAGTTTCAAGAAGTTGGGAGAGTCCTAATGTCCAGCTACTTGAGAGAAGCAGTTTGCCTGAGCAGAGCTAATTCCCACCTATGGTGGTACCTAGGACTAGTAGTGGTCTTTGTGAAGGAAAAAAAGAGTCAGTAAAATCCATACCCCTCCCTTCCTGTTGCATAAAAGGATTAAAGATAGTGTCAGCTTCCTGCAAAGAGAAACAGGTGTCTGTGGAAGGTGGGGAAAATGTAAATGTTCCAAGGCAGAGAAGAAGTAGTTAGATTGCCTTAACACGGGGTTGTGTTTGATATCACAAGCTCATTGTCACCTACCCACGTGCCCAATGCGATGATTACTTAAGTCCTTACAGGACTGAAGGATGTCCTCCTGTTTATCTGGCTATAATATTAACTCAAAGCCACTTTTGATGCCTTTCATATTTTTACGTGACTTCTCATTCTCTGCTAAAGTCTTTCTAATACTTTTCCTGTAAGTTTCTGCAAAGACTTTGTATTTTTTGGTGTATTAGGTATCCTTCCTTTTCTATCTGGTACAGTGTGATATCTGAGTTCATTTAGTGCGCTTCTTTGTGGTCGTAATAATTTCTTTTTCTTTTCTTTTCTATTGCTTTATTCCTTTTTTTTTTTTTCTTTTTTTGAGACAAGGTCTCACTCTGTTTCCCAGGCTAGAGTATAGAGGAATCATCATAGCTCACTGCAGCCTCAAACTCTTTTTTTTTTTTTTTTTGAGACAGAGTCTCAAGCTGTTGCCTTGGGTAGAGTGCTGTGGCATCACAGCTCACAGCAACCTC
>CAUYPK010168998.1:0-18486 GCA_963574355.1 Loris lydekkerianus
AACCCAACTATACCACAAGACTATGAGGAAAGGACCAAGGAAGGGGAAGGGAGGGGGGAGGTTTGGGTGGAGGGAGGGTGATGGGTTGGGCCACATCTATGGTGCATATTTTTATCTATAATAAAAAAATAAATAAATAAAGGTAGAATACAAAAAAAAAATAAAAAAAAATAAATAAAATAAAATTTAATTTGTTAATAAGAGTGATATTTTCAAATGACCATTATTAGACAGAAATGATAGTAATATAATAGTTCATAGACCATTTTATTTATAAATATCTGAAATTTCCACTCCATTTATAAAAATTTTATAAAGTTTCTTAAAGTTAAGTTCGTCTGAAGTACTTTTTGTATTTTATCTAAATAGTGGGTAGACTTATTTTTTAAAATATAGAGGGTGAAGGATAAAAACTTACCTATTGGGTTCAATAAACACTATTTTGGTGATGGGCACACCAGACACTCTGACTTAAACATTATGTAAAGTATGTAACAAAACCATTTGTATCCCTTAATATTATGAAATAAAAAATTAATAAGATAAACAAAATACATAGTGGGAGTCAGAAAACCTGAGTTCTATCTCAGATGTTCTTGTGATCTCTAGAAGATACTGAATTACTGATTTAATTTTCCATCTTCTGAGGATGCTAGATGTGGGGTTAAATAAAACAGCCTAGAACTTTTCTCTATAGGGTCACCCACATTATAGTGTTTACTTTTGTTTTGCTTATTTGTTTTGTTTTGTTTGGTTCTTTGGTTTTTAGACACTGTTTGGTGCTGGGTTATGAAGGATCCATAGTCTTAAGCAAAGATCCTAATATAACTTGGGGGAAGAAAAAGACAAGTGTAAAGTGTCCCCTAGACAAGCTACCGCTTTGCCCATTACCCTGCCTTCCACTATCTCAGATTGAGAGCATTTCAGGAGCATTGGCTCTGCCAGCCTCCACCTCCTCACACTTGCCCAAAATCTCAGAGCACATGACTGCCCAAGCCCACCTGGAGTTCACAAAGCTTTTGGGAAGGACTCACAGGAAATTGTGACACCTGGGGGGAGCAAAAGTTCCTATCACCTGGTTTCAGTAACCACCTGTTCCTGGGATGTCTCCTAGGGCAACAGTAATTAGACACTCTGAAATCTTGCCAGAGCTAACATCCATTAAGGAACAATTAAGTTTCAATAAATTTTACTAACTTCAAATGCACCAAACAAGCATTTCATTATCATTTACAGTTAACTGGGAACTGGGCTAGGTGTGGGGATGGAAAGATGAATGTTCCAGTCCTTACTCAAGAGGACAGCATGTTTTACTGGGAGAACGAATGGAAAACAAATACATGATGAAACAGTTTTGTACTTGAAACCAAGGGCCATGGGGAAATTAATTCTCACCTGGGGAGTGGTAGACGTTACAGTTTAAAAGGTAGCCTGGACCAAGTTGCAATGAGCCCAGAATGTCACATCAGTAATAGTCAATGGGGAACAGGCATTTGAATTTTGAAATAATGACTCAGAAGTATGAAAGACTGAATGAGATGGAGAGACCCCAGAGGCAGGGAAACCAATGAGAGGCTTTAGTGGCCAGCTGGACAAAGGGAAGTAGAAAGAGGAATTTAATATGACTCTGAAATGTGTGAGGCCTTCTCTGATAAACTATATAAAATAGAATATGAGTTACTTCCCTTTTACTTGCTTTATATTTTTCCACTGAACTCACCACTAACAAACACACACAGGTTACTTATTGTCCATAACACTTGACATGTCTTTTTTTTTTTTTTTTTTGAGCCAGTCTCACTCTGTCACCCTAGGAGAGGGTCATGCCATCATCATAGCTCATAACAACCTCAAACTCTTGGGCTCAAGAGATCCTCTCGCTTCAGTTTTTCTATTTTTAGTAGAGACAGGATCTTGCTCTTGCTCAGAGAGGTCTTGAACTCCTGAGCTCAAGCAATCCACCAGCCTTGGCCTCCCAGGGTGCTGGGATTATAGGTGTGTGCCACTGTGCCCAGCCTTGATCTATTTTATTTTTTTGAGACAGAGTCTCACTCTGTCACCCTGGGTAGAGTGCTGTGGTGTTCTACCTCACTGCAATCTCAAAACTCTTGGGTTCAAGTGATCCTCTTGCCTCAGCCTCTCAAGTAGCTGCGACTACAGGCACCTGTAACATTTGACATGTCTTGCTTACTATTGTATCTCCAGGGCCAACCACAAAATATTTTTGAAGGGATTCATGACCTATTTAGGAAGTGGATTGCAACATCAACTGAAATATTACATACAGAAGGGAAGACAGGTTTGCAAGAACAGGTGATGGATTCCATTAGGAGCATGATGGTTTTGAGGTCCCACCGTGAATATATGGTCTGGGATTTTGTAGAGAAGGAGTGAAGGAGCTGGAAGTCACAGTCACAATGATGAACAAATGGAAGACTTGAAAGGAGAGGTGACTTTTGACATATAGTGGAATGCAAAGCAAACTATTCTAAGGGGATTGGTACATTTCCAGATGATGACAAGGTCTCAGCAGAGGTCCTCAAACTTTTTAAACAGGGGGCCAGTTCACTGTCCCTCAGTCTGTTGGAGGGCCGGACTACAGTTAAAAAAAAAACAACTATGAACAAATTCCTATGCACACTACACATATCTTATTTTGAAGTAAAAAACCAAAACGAGAACAAATACAATCACACTGGCTCATGTGGCCTGCGGGCCGTAGTTTGAGGACCCCTGGAGAGTATAGCCATGGGATTGAATTGATGAAAAGAATTTGAAGTCAGTGGTGTGGAGGACGTTAATGACTGTGTCAGTTGTTTTGAGGGAAAATTGAAATTATTAGATTTGTGATTAAAGTCCTTTATAAATGTTGGAGAGCACAGGGGCCAGGGTAGGAGAGAAGCCCATAGCTGGCCAATGCAGGGGTCTCCCACTAAGAGGAAGGCTTAAGAGGCTATGAAGAATCTTCATTTTTAATTGCAGAATGTGGGAGTCCTCCCTGCAGTGCTAGATGCACCCAGGTCAGGAATTGGACTTTCTCCAAACAAACCAGCTATGAAGTGGCAGCAGTGGGACTCAGAACAAGTCTCCTGACTTACTGATGTGTTTGTAGTTTGCTTTGAGAGCCTTATTTCTCTATATACTATTCACAGTAGGAAAGCAATCCTTTAGAAAGAAGACTTCTTTATATACTTTTTTCACACAGTAAAGGAAGCAAAGAAAGAAGATTTCTTTAAGTTTTCTTCACCCCAGACTCTACTAAAAAATCTTAAAGCTGTAAATTTTAGGCAAAAGATGTTGGGTTGTTGGAAACTGGCCCAGGAGAAGGTTTTATGGCGCCACCTAGTGTCCATAACTTGGATTTATCCACAAAGCTTTAACCATATACATAAGCTAAAACATAATTTAAGGAAACTGCAAATAGCTGGTTAATTTTGCAAGTGAGTAGCTATTGAAAAACATAACATTTTTATCTTTGCATAAGGAATATTTGCTATTCTGGTCTCTCTTTATTTCCTTTCCCAGACCCATTCAATAAGTTACTTTCTAAAATAAAACAAATTATGACCTAGTTAAGTTTAAAGTTACTTAAAATTAACATGTTCTGTAAGGTCTTGGTCTTCCACCTTACATAGTGGAAAGATCACTTGGCTTGGTGCTCTGACGAGTTCAAATCTTAACTCAGTGGGACGGCATATAAAAGATGCTTCACAAACTAAAGTGCTAAGCAAGTGTCAGGTACATGTGTAGCTGTAATTTCACAAGTACTGTTCCAGACACAGCTTCCTTCTAATCCTTTCAACAGACCTATAAGATAGGAGCTACTATCCAGATATGCTTCTGAGGAAATAGAGGCTCAGAGGAGTTAAATAACTTGCCCAAAGTCACATAGGTTTCTCTGTTACACTATATAATCATTATCATGCTGATATAGGAATTAATATTAGACCATTCAACAATTTGTTAAGAAGCACTGTGTACCACCAATTAGTTTAGGAAAAAGGTATGTAAAGATTACTAAATGAGGCTGAGAATGGTTGCCCATGCCTATAATCCTAGCACTCTGGGGGGCCAAGGCAGGAGGATCCTTTGAGCTCAGGAGTGCAAGACCAGCCTGAGCAAGTGCGAGACCCCATCTCTACTAAAAATAGAAAAAATTAGCCTGAAATGTCTTAACACAATAACTAAGAAAATGCGGTGAAGGCTATGTTAACCAGTTTGATAAAAATATTTCAAATGGTATATAAAACCAGCACATTGTACCCCATAATTGCATTAATGTACACAGTTATTATTTAATAAAAAAGAAAAAAGAAAAAATTAGTCTGGGTTTGTGGCAGGTGTCTGTAGTCCAACTACTTGGGAGGCTGAGGCAGGAGGGTTGCTTGAGCCTAGGAGTTGAGGTTGCTGTGAGCTAAGCACACACCATGGCAGTCTGGCCTGGGGAACAATGAGACTCTGTCTCAAAAAAAAAAAAAAAAATTCATATGTGTTATGGCATGAATGCTTTCATCCTCTCCAAATTCATATTTTGAAGTTCTAACCTCTAATGTATTAATAACAATATTTGGAGATGAGGTCTCTAAGGAATATTTATTAGGATTGAAGGAGGTCATAAGAGACCTTAATCCAATTGGATTATAGTTGGCCCTCTATATCTGCAGGTTCTCCATCTGCAGATACAGAGGATTCTGAATTCTGTGGATTCAACCAACCACAGATCAAAAAATGTTCAGAAAAAATAATAAAAATAACATGAATAAATAAGGCAGCATGACAACTATTCACATATTATTTGTGTGTTGCAAGTAATGTAGAGATGACTTAAGGTATACGGGAGGATGTGCGTAGGTGACATGCAAATACTACACTATTTTATATAAGTGACTTGAACATCCTCAGACTTTGGTGTCCGTGCTGGGTTCTTGGAACCAATCCCTGGTAGGTTGGTTGAGGGATGACTGTGGAGCTCTTTCTCTGCTCACCTGCATTGAGAAAATGTCATGTAAGCTCATAGTGAAAAGCTGGATACCTGCGAGCCGGGAAGAGAGCCCCCACCAGACCATGCTGGCACTTCGATCTCAGACTTCCTGCCTCTAGAACTGTAAAAGCGAAGTTCTGCTGTTTACGTCACCCAGTCAATGGCATTTTATTTTATTTTTTTTTATGACAGTTCAAGCTCAAGGAATAGTGACTTCCCTCAGTGTGCTTCCAGATAAGGGAGAGCAATAGATACGCTACAGTCCAACTTGCTGAGATGGACACATGAACAAAGCACGGTGCCCTCTTAAATGGTTATTTTAGCAAGGAGTCCTGACCAGGGGCAAGAATGGCAGTAGCTCTACTGCAGATTCCCGACAGTGGCTCTAAACCCAGATGCATGTTAGAGAGATGAACTTAGAGGAACCTCCTTGTTGATGAACACGGACTTGTCACAGAATGCCACGCCACCTTCTGTGGAGTGGGAGAAAACAAAGGTTCCCATTGGTAAAATTAAGTACATGGACAAACCCAGAATAACACCATAATTGTGGTGTGCAATTCACTCATAACTCTAGTCTGAAGCCCCAAAGGCAAATGTACTAAAACTAATAATAGCTAAAGCAACCTGTTAAGATATAGGTAATATAAAAATATGCAAATTGAGACAACAAAGTCAACATCTGATTGGGGGACACAGAGTTAAACTACAGAGGTTTCTTTCGTGTGTGCATCTTCTTTGTGACCTCAGATAACTTTTCATCCCTTTAAAATAACTTATATCTATAATACCTTTTTGTAAGTTTAGTGTTAACCACAATGCCAAAACATAATAGATTTACTAAAAATAAAAAGCAACAATTAAAACATCCTACCAGAGAAAGTCACTTAACCATGTTAAGCAGATGGATGTATCTAGCATAAAGAAATGATAAATATTTAAGGTGATGAATATCCTAATTATAGTGATTTGGTATTTACAAATTATGTGGTTATATTAAATTATCACATGTACTCTGAAAACATGTACATCTATTATGTATCAATAAATTAAAATAGATAAAATATACAATTTTCTAATAGAAACTTAGTTTTAAAGGATATCATTTCCATTGCATTGTAAATGTTATTGACAGTTTAAAATAAACTCATCACGACTCTTAAATTTCTGAAAGAAATCTAAACAACATACTTATTGGAAAGTTAGTAACGTTGATAAAAAACATTCATAATTTTACAACATTGCTTTTTTTCACTGAATTGTTTCTACTTCCCATTTGCAGAATTTTGCTTAATGCAATATATGTTTATGTTTAAAAGTCTTTCATTATTGAAAATTATTTAAAATATTTGATATTAGTAGTAAAAATTTGAACAAAACATATTATACATTTTGATAACTGATACATATACCTAGTAAAATTTGTATAAATCTCCTTCAAAATCTATTGATGCATGTAATTGTTGGAAAGAGATAGAATTTAATTTCAATGCTATTATTTTTGGATTTTATATAATAGATTATACACTGAGAAAGTGTTCTTATAAGCAGATTGGGTATACAGTTTGGTTATTAAAAAATTAATTTTTGAACACTGGAATTGCATGCCAAAAATATCACAATAATCTCTCAATAAGTATTATTCTCTCTCTTTTTTTTTTTTGAGAGTGTCACTATGTCGCCCTCAGTAGAGTACTGTGGCGTTACAGCTCACAGCAACCTCAAACTCTTGGGTTTAAGTGATTCTCTTGCCTCAGCCCCGAGTAGCTGGGACTACAGGCGCCCGCCGCAATGCCCGGCTATTTTCTTGTAGTTGTCCCTGTTGTTTAGCTGGCCTGGGCCAGGCTCGAACCCACCAGCCTTGGTGCATGTGGCTAGCGCTGTAACCACTATGCTACGGGTGCCAAGCCTCAATAAGTATTATTCTTAATCATTGGCTAACAATTTTAGGTTCTCCTTCAAATTTTTGAAAGCAAAGAATTAGAAACCACCTGAATTGTAGAGTTATTAGTGTTGATCACCATCTCCATTTCTTGGAAGTACCATAAAACAACCATCTCACCTAAGTCCTCATTCTAAGGCAAGTGCTAGGTAAGGCAAAGAGACTTGCATGAATCTGTCACCTAGATGACATAAGATGCCTCCAATATTTTTACCAATATTCTCTGCTTTGTTCTCCCCAGTATCCCTCAGTGGCAAGTCATCTATGAGTGAAATTAAAGGCTCAAAATTTGAGGCCCAGAGAAGTTATAATGACTTGCCCAAGGTCAGAGAGCTAGTTTTCTTTCTGCTACACTCCACCATCCCTATCATACAATATATCTAAGTTACCATATTGACAAAAATACTCCATTTAAATACCAAAATACCAACTCTTAGTGGAAGAAAAGGAAAAATTTGAAGCCAAAGCTTTTAGTGCCTTACTAGAGGCTTCTCTGAGAGCAATATTTAAGTTGCTTCATTTGTTTTGAAGCTCCAGAATAGCACCATCCAATAGAAATATGTGAGCCACATAATATGTAATTTAAAATTTTCAAGTAGCCTTATTGAAAAACTAAAGACAATAGTTGAAATTAACATTTTAGCATTACAACAGGGAGAGAAGTTTGTGCAGAGAAAGTTCATGACCAGCTGATTCTCTCTGGTGGGTGTGTGCTATCCACTGACAGAGGAGCCCATACTTTTTCCTCTAAGGCGTGGCAGTGGAAAAGGGGTGCACAACTTTGGAGCTACCTGCCAGCCAGCATTCTATGGAGATACACAAGTCAGACACAGGCTGGGAGGAGGTTTGAAAGCTGAATTAGGGTGATGAAATTAGGAGCACACATGGACTGAATTAATGGGAATGTGCTGTGGGAGGCCAGTGAATTTGAGAGAGTGCAGTTCCCCACAGGTAAACTGCACTGCTGGTTAAGGGTGGAAAGATCCCAGCCCTGGTAGTACCACTCAGGACATAGGGCCCTCAATGAACAATGCTCACTGGTCTGGTGACCTCATCCTGACCCTTCCCCTAGTGGCTGGAAAAGCATTTTCCAAGCCCTGCAGAGACTTTGTAAAGCTCCACATCCTTCTCTCTCCATCTCAGTGGTGGTAAAGAACAGCACCTGGGAGCTTCAGGGTCTCTCTTAAAGTTTGGGGCACGCAAGTACTCCACCTGAGGGACTGGAGTATGCCACCTATGCAAAAGGACATCTTGGCAGCTGCTCTTTCACACATAAACATCAACCAATGACAGGAAGAACAACTCTATACCACATCATAGCATTGCCCAACTCAAGCAAACGAGGAGTAGCTGAACTGTACTCACAAGTACCCACCCCCCAACCTCCAGATCAGAGATTAAGCTGAAGACACAGCATGATTCACACTGCTGGGAAGAGGTGAAGGAAGCAGCACAGAGGCAACTGGAGCGAAGCATCAAACATGCTTGAACTCCCCATAGGTAACGTGGGCCCAGTGTGCTTCTCCCTGGCATAGTCAGGGATTGAGCTTTGGGGACCAGGAGACAGGCCCACAAACCAGGTCCAGTACTCCAAGGACTGGAACGAGAGGCCAGATGTGAGGGCATCACCAAAAGAACTCTGGAAGTATGAAAAATCAGAGCAAAGGGCCAACCCAAGGGAAACACTAATTCCTCAGCAACGAACATCAACCAAAATCAAAATATCAAAATGACAGATAAAAAATTCTAAACTTAGATTATAAGGAAGCTCAATAACATCAAATAGAAAGCCAACACTAGGAAAGCACAAGAGCAATACAAGAAATGAATGACAAATTCACCAAATAAATTGAATTATTAAAAAATAAAAACAGAACTTCTGGAAATGAAAAATTCATTCAAGGAAATATAGAACCCAGGGGAAAGTCTTGAGAATAGGCTAGAGCAGGCAGGAGAAAGAATCTCAGAGCTTGAAGACAACACCTTTGGATTAAACAAGTCAGTCAAAGACAAACAACAGAAATAAGAGGAATGAACAAAGTCCGCAAGAAATATGGGATTATGTAAAGAGGCAAAACATAAGAATCATAGGCATCCCTGAGGGTGAAGAAGAAAACACACAAACGATGGAAAACATATTTGAGGGAATAATAGAGGCAAACTTCCCTGGCCTTGTTAGAAATCTTGATATCCAGGTACAAGAAGCTCAATGAACTTCTAAGAGATTCACCACACAGAAGCCATCACCACGACAGACAGTCATCAGACTAGCCGAAGTTAATATGAAAAAAGAACTCCTGCATGCTGTAAGATGAAAACATCAAGTAACCTACAAAAGTAAACTCATCAGGCTAACTGCAGACTTCTCAAGAGAAACCTTACAAACCAGAAAGGATTGGGATCCCTTCCTTGGTCTTAAACCTAGGACATCAAACCATTTGAATTTTAGAATATAATACTGGAAAAAGTCTTCTAGATATTGGCCTAGGCAAAGAATTTATGAAGGAGACCTTAATGGCAATCACAGCAACAACAAAAATAAACAGGACTTGCTTAAAATATGAGGCTTCTTCAGAGATAAGGAGACAATCAACGGAGCAAATAGACAACCTGCAGAATGGGAGAAAATACTCATGAGCTATACATCCAGTAAGGGGCTAATAACCAGAATCTACCAAGAACTTAAGCAAAGCAGTAAGAAAAAAATTAAACAACCCCATTAAAAACTGGACAAAAGACACGAACAGAAGCTTTTCAAAAGAAGATAGATTAATGGCCAATAGACATGAAAGAATGCTCAATGTCACTAGTCATTAGGGAAATGCAAATTAAAACCACATTGGTATCACCTAACCCCAGTGAGAATGACCTTTACTAAGAAGTCCCCAAACATATAGATATTAGTGTGGATGTGGAGTGAAACATTTATATACTGTTGGTGGGATTGCAAACTAATACAACCTCTGTGGAAAATAGTATGGAAGATTCCTCAAAGAACTACAGGTAAACTTACCATTTGATCCAGCAATCCCACTACTAGGTATTTACCCAGAAGATAAAAAGTCATTTTATAAAAAAGACATACACGTGCAGATGTTTATTATAGCACAATTCAAAAAAATTCAAAGAAAAAAAGTCATTTTTATCAAAAAAAATATGTGCATGCAAATGTTTACCACGCCACAATTCAAAGATGTGGAACCAACCCAAGTGCCCATCAGTTCATGAGTGGATTAATGAAATGTTGCCAATGTATAACCATTAAGCAATGAATTAATTCCTTTTGTATCAATCTGGATAGAACTGGAGACCATTCTCCTTAGTGAAGCACTACAAGAATGGAAAAACAAACACCACATGCACTCACTATTAGATCGAAACCAAACAAAACTCATGGACATAGAAGTAAAACTCAACAAAAACTGGGCAGGTGGGAGAGGGGAGGAGGGGCTGGGTGAAGTCAGACCTAGTGGATGCAATGTACACTCTGGGTGATTAGCATACTTACAACTTTTGTCTCAAGCAGTACAAAAATAATTCATATAAATTGAACTTTTGTACCTGGGTAACAGTCTGAAATTTTAAAAATATGGTAAAGTAGGTTGCTGAGCTATGTCACTGTCAGAGGATTACCAGAAGCAGCACACAAAAAAGAAACTTACATTTTATATAATATTTCAAAAATTTTATTATTTCAACATATAATCAATATAGAAAATTGGAAATGTGATATTTTACACCTTTGTAGGAGGGCAGTCCCAAGCCCTTGAAGCCCTATGTGTATTTTTCACTAATGGTGAATCTTCATTCTGACCAGCTACATCAATAGACACACGTGACTAGCGGCTACTGTAGTAGATAAAGCAGCTCGAGGCACATGCTGTAGGATTGGGGATGAATGAGAGATAATCTTTTAATTTTGCTAAGTAGTAATATGGTGAAAGTAAAGAAAGCGTTCAGAATGAACAGGCCTGCGTGTGCCCTCTCCCCATGCACCTGTGAAAAGTATCTTTTACCCTGAGGCTTCTGCTGCAAAACTGTACAAAGTGCTGTGCAGTAGGTGGTAGTGGTACCTCAGTTTGAAGACCACCATTTTAAGATGGATTCTAGCTGCCACGGTCTTTGGGAATGATGCAATGATGATGAAATTATACAATCTTATCTTCTGAAGAAGACCTAGTCCAATATCCTCCTAAAATTCAAGAAAAAAATGGATGAGACAAAATATTAACAGAAGACCTAGAAAGTCCTTGTTACTTTGTCAGTAATATCCTGGTATGATTTCTTAAGCTAAGTCTGATGACCTACCTTGTCACATGCAGAGAGTTTTTGGTAATAGTAGGGTGATGCTTTTCTCTCTGTCATGGAGATAAGATTGGGTTATGAAAGAATTCTCAAATAACACTAGACTAGTTGAGCAGGTGAAAGTTTCCTGTGAGTGACAAAGGATTTCTTCCTTATTTGTATTGTCTTAGGAAAACATCTATAATTTGCCTAAGTCTTTTTAAGTTCCAGTGTGCAGTATGAATAATGGGCTTCCTTTCCTAAGAATCTCATAGGCTTTTCCCAAAAGGTATGTGTAGGGAAGTACTTTATAATAGTAACGGTCTTAATCTGCTGGTGCTACCATAAGCAAATACTGTGACTGGGTGGCTTCAACAACAGATATTTATCTTCTCATCATTCCGGAGCCTGATCACAATGCCAGCTGATTTAGTTTCTGATGATGGATTTCTTCCTGGTTTTCAGACAACTGCCTTGTGGCTGTGTCTTCACATTGCACAAAGAGAGCTCTGGTGTTTCTTCTTCTAAGGACACCAGATCCGTCAGATTAGGGCCCCTCTCTTACGACCTCATTTAACCTTTATTACCTCTTGACAAGTCCCATCTCCAAATACAGTCATAATGGGGGTTAAGGTTTCAACATATGAATTTTAGGGAGACACAATTCAGTCCATAGTAGATCTTAAGGTACCAAGGGTATAGAAGTCCATTTCAGAAGCTCTCCAAATAGAGATCATCATCTGACTGAATAATTTCTTTAGGATGAAATTCTGCTTAGCTGGAGGCAAATGACTATTTAATATTTTCCAGCAATCCAGTCCCAATTTATAACAGCATCACTCTTTCTCATCTACTTATGTATAAAATGGTTTCATTTCCATGATAAAATAATTTTCATTATGACCCACACTTCTCCTAATAAAAACTCTCAGGGAAAGTCTTGGGGGTTTCCAGGTAAACAACATTAAAGCAAGATATTTTTTCTGTTGGGCTATTTCCTCTATTTTTCTTCTATAATTTCTTTTAGGCTCAGAATAGGAAAAGAAGAGTAAAGGTTGTTTTTTTTCTTTTATGTAGGTGAATCACAGTACAAATCTTTAGATTTGGAGGCAAAGCACACTTAGATTCTATTTTTTTAAATCGGCATTCTATAACCAAGAGCCATGTTTGATAAAAGGAGTCTCTGAAATTAATACTTGGGTATTTCTAAAATAGTTAATCTCTAAGTGAAACTAACAATATTTTCTTCAAAGCTTAAGTATAGGCCATGAACCTATGAAACTAGAATATACTGAAAAGTACCTTTCCTGTGAATACTTTAGAAATCGATGTACAGAATACAATTAAAGTCTATTTTGGGGGAAATTCCACATAGTAAAAATATAGGGTATTTTAACTTTACTGTAAAATATGAGTTTATGGTATTGAAAAAGGGAACATATGTTTATATGCAACTTATACTAAGTTCTTTCATGAGAATTAAAAACACAACAAGAATACTGTAAGGGCTCAGCAGTTTTCTTTGTGAACAGTTATTACAAGTAAAGGCTGGAGCAGTCAAGGAAAAGGAACTTGGAGTCTTTTACACATTAACTATCCTATCCAATGCCATTGAAGCAGATTTATAAATTCAAGGTGATTCAAAATTTATGTTACCAGGTATTTACAAATTATAAAACTATCATATAACTTTTAGTTACTCAATGCTGGATTCTAAGGGGAAGGTGGAAACTAACTTTAATCGCCTTTAGCAATGTTATGATGTAAGCTTTTACTTAAGCTTATCATTATTTACATTTTTATTCATTTTGACATCGTATAGGCTAATTGTTGTAATTATATCACAGTTCATTGGATTTTTTTTCTCATGACTGCCTCTAAGAAATTCCAACTTAGTTTTTGACTTATTTTAACACATTAATGTAGCACTCTAATGATTTAGTTCTATAATGTAACAAATTAACATATCCCCAATTTGCATATTTCAGAAACTCACACACACCTCTATATTTATGTATTATGTATACTATAAATATACACACAATAGAAATTATAAAAGATGAGATAAAGATGAGAAGATTAACATGTAAATTTCATTTTTTAAGTTGTAAAAAATTATAACAATATGACTAGATATTCTTATTTTGGAAAGTCCTGGTTCAACATGTTGTGACATGGTGATTTTTTTTTTTTGACAGTCTCACTATGTTGCCCTTTGTAGAGTGCTGTGATGTTACAGCTCACAGCAACATCAAACTCTTGGGCTTAAGCAATTCTCTTGCCTCAGGCTGCCAAGTAGCTGGGACTACAGGTGCCTGCCACAATGCCCGGCTATTTTTTTGTTGCAGTTGTCATTGTTGTTTAGCTGGCCGGGGCCGGGCTTGAACCCGCCAGCCTTGGTGTACGTGGCTGGTGCCCTACTCACTGAGCTATGGTGCTGAGCCATGGCATGGTGATTTGACTTTCATTTTTTATTTTAAAACTAAGGACTTAATTTTTAAAAATTGTTTTATATTTATAGAAAAAGTGAGAAGATAGTACAGAGTTCCCACATACCCTGAATCCAAATTCCCCTATTATTAACATCTTACATTATAATAGCACATTTTTTTACAATTAATGAACCAGTAATGACGCATTTTGACTGAAGTCCCTGGTTTGTTCGTATTTCCTTTGTTTAAACTAACTTCTCCTTCACTTCCAGGATCCCATCCAGGGTACCACATTACATTTAGTCACCACTCACCACCTCTTGGCTGTGATAGTTCCTCAGCCATTTCTTGTTTTTGGCGACCCTCACAGTTTTGGAGAGTACTGGTCAACATGCTTTATCACTAAGCTCAGGCCATATGTTGAGTCAATAGCCCATGATTAAGTAATCAGTCTCTAGAGAGCTCTAGCAGCAATCCCAAATCTGTTCTTCAATAGGGTGTTAATCCACAGAGGATGGAGGAGGAGGCAGTGCTTTGCCTCCAAATCTAAAGATTTGTACTGTGATTCACCTACAGGTGCCTGGCAAAGACTCTAAACAGGATCTAAATCAGAAACAGACACTCCAAGCCCCATTGGATCTGCTGGATCACACGGCCCAAGTGGCAGAGCAACTTCAACAATAGCCTAAATCTGTTGTGGTGCCTTCTCTTCTCCCTCTAGGCCAGAGGTTCTCAACCTGTGGGTCGCGACCCCTTAACTATCGGCCATCTAGTCCATGGGGTCGCTTAAATACATCCTGCATATCAGATATTTACATTACGATTCATAACAGCAGCAAAATTACAGTATGAAGTAGCAACGAAAATAATTGTATGGTTGGGGGTCACCACATTAGGAACTGTATTAAAAGGTTGCTGCATAAGGAAGGTTGAGAACCACTACTCTAGGTACTGTGTCTCTTTTTTTGGTTGAAGGAGAAGCCAAGTGCAACAACTTATCCTTTAGCTTTGAGGTGATGAGTTGACATGTCCCATACCACCAGACTCCTAGAACTCTCACTGAGGTATAAGGCCTCTGAAGTTTTGTGGGATTTATTTCCTGTACTCAGAGATACAAATACCTTACCAATATCTCTAGAGTAATTGCTACAAAGTATTTCCTTATCACAAGGATTGATCAGCATAATATCATCATTATAAGTATGATGTTCTTTGGACCAGTATGAAGTTCTTTGGAAGGCCACTATGGATTAAATTATAACACAGTGTTGAAGAGTTGATATATCCCTAGAATAGGATAGAAAGTTGTATCGCTGGTCTTGCCACTGAAAGTAAATTCCTTCTGGTGTTTTTTCCTAACATATATAAGGGGGAAGAGCATTTGCCAGATTAGCAGTGGCATACCCAGTATTAGGAGATATGTTGATTTGCCCAAGCAATGAAAACAAGTCTGAAATAACAGTGCAACTGGAGTCACCACATCATTTAGTTTTATGAGAATCCACTGTCATTCTCCAAGACGCATTTGTGTTCTATATATGCCAAATAGGTGATTTGAAAGGAATGTGGTAGGTATCACTGCCTCTGCAACTTTCAAGTCCTCGACAGTGGTACTAATCTTTGCAGCCCTCTAAGAATGTGCTATTGCTTTTAGTTTACTATTTTTATAGGCAGAAGCAGTTCTAGTGGCTACTGTGTGGCCTTTCGCATCATTACAGACTTCACTTATAGCTTAGGAAACCAATGTAGAAAATCCCTGAAAAGTCTGATTATTTCCCTGCCCAAAATGCAGTCACCCTGGTAGATGGCCATGAGTACCTTTGGGGAAGGCTGGAAAAACCATTAACAATATGCTTTTTGGCAACATAGCAGGGTCCTCCATCAAGAGGACTCAGCCTACCTTTCATTCAAAAAGAATGTGTAAACTGGCTCAAGTCTCAGAACTGACTGAAGGGTGGGGACTCTGTTTTGGTGATTTTTGCTCACTATACCTAGAACTCTTCTACTTAAACAGACTAAGTAAGAATCTAGCAGATGACCCATTTATTTATTTTCTAGGGACACAATCATCAACTGGCCAATGACATAGATGCCCACCTACTTTTTTGGCAATTAAGTGCCACCCTTTGGTTGCTACCTCCATGGGATCCCATTATCGCTAAAGCATTTAAGAATCCCGCTTTGATGGTGGCAATTTACACTGCAAGATATACATGACTGAAGAGAAGAGCAGCCAGATAGCTTCATGGATGCTGGGGCTCCCCTCACAAATTTATTTGTCACAGACATGGTGAAAGGTGTGTCCTCTGGACCCTCCTGGGGTGAGAGAACAGGTCTTAAATGATTAATTCATTCTGACTGCCCAGAAGCCTGTGGATACCTTGCTCTCCAGTACACCTAGGCAGTCCTGGTACTTCAGGTTAACTTAGTGTAGCCACATTGGGGTAGACAGAGGTCAATTGATCAGTGGAGTTTTCACTCAGACTTTGGTGACAATGGGCACCCTAACCCATCCCATAGTAATTTCCCTAGCTGGTCAGGCATAATAGGAAAAGACATACTGTCAGAGCTTTTCCTAACCCTTTTGAGATACAACATTGATACCATGTTTGGTGGGGCCACATCAATACATTTTGCTTGATATAATTTTATAATCTTTACACCTTAATCCCTGAATTAGTTTCTTGGGGTTGCCCATGACAAAGTACTACAAACTAGCGGCTTAAAAAAACTTCTCTCACAGTTCTGGAGGTTGGCAGGGCCAAGCCTCTTATGAAGGCTCTTTGTAATAATCCTTTTTTTGCCCTTCCTTGGCATTTTTTGGCTTTATAGCTGCATCACTTCAGACTCAGCTTCCATCTCCATATGGCCTTATTCACTCTGTGTCCATATATTTGTGTGTCCCCGTCTAAGGAGACCAGTCATTAGAGTTAGGGCCCACTTTAATCCAGTATGACCTCATCTTGACTAATTACATCTTCAAAGACCCTATTTCCAAATAAGGTCAAAATGTGAGGTTCCAGGTGGACATGAATTTTGGGGGGAACATTATTCAATGTAGTATAATACCACACCTTAATATCCATAAGAAATATACTTTACATATATTCTTTTCTATGCTCTGTACTTTTTAGCAGGTATATTTATTACTTTTTCAAGTTAAAGGATAAAAGAATACCCCAGTGTTCTTTGCTGCAAAGTAAATGCCATCTTTCCATCCACTTTTTCACTTTGAGGCCATAACAAGTCTAGTCTTGCTTTTCCTAAGTCTTTTCTCTAACTGCAAAGTCTCAAGATCATTCAAATAAGAATTAAACACAAGTTCCATAGTTAGCCTAATATGATTTTTCACGATCTGGTCTCCAGCACCCCTCTTACAGTTTTGTTTCTCAGTAAAATCTCTTGCTCTCTACCAGCTCCACCCCTGAACCACGTGTAGGCTTTTGACTTGCTCATGCCATTCCTCTCCTCCAGACTCTGGTCCTGCTCTTTGCTGCAGTGATGCTTTTTGCACGTACATCACTCCAGCAACACATCCTTAGAAGCTACTCCTCTGCTCCCCCCTCCCAGGGATGAAATAATTCAGCTTCGGATCTTTGAATTCAGCTAGTATTTTGCTGACTTTCTTTTCGTTCCTCTTAAATCCAAATTTACATATAGAAGAATATCATCCAAGAACAAATGCCTCTGGGTCAGCTCAATTGGGTCAAGCCTAACCGGTTGGCCTTCCCCGCCCCAACTCCGGGGGAGGAGGGGAACTCCCAGCTCTGGAGCAACTAGCTTGACCTGATAACTGAGGACAAAGCCCGGCAGGTTCGGGGGAAGATTGTTACAGAACTGCCACTAGGGCACTCCCAGGGCAAGCCACAGTATCATCAAGCGTCGGCCGGCGTCCCCATGAGCAAAACCCGCCTCGGCGGAGGGCGACACTTGACACTGCACTGTGTGCAGACGAGCTCCTTTCACACCCAAGGCTGCCGTGTTCCTCCTCCGGCAGGTCGAGTCCCGTCGTTTGTCCACTCCTTTCCCGCCCTCTCACACTCAGGACAAAGTTAGCTTGCCCAGGAGCCTGAGACGGAGCATGTGCAGTGGCCGCCCTGCGCGAGCCAACCGACGCCGCGGCAGCTCGGCGCGCGCAGGCGCAGGGGCGCCGCGTCGGTCCAGCCTCCGGCCACGCCTCCTCGTGGCGGGTCAGAGGCCGCGGGGCATGCCGCGGTGACGCGCGCGGAAGCGCCCTGTGAGCCTTCGGAAGCTGCCGGAGCGGCGGAGAGTCAGCGGCCTCGGCCGGGCGCCCCGACGGGAGGGGCCCGGGATCGCTCGGAGCCCGCTAACCTCTCTGCGTGCCGCTGCCGCAGGCGGCCGCCTGAGTCAGAGCGCCATGCCCCAACCCGGAGCGTGGCCGGGTGCCAGCTGCGCGGACACGCCGGCGCGAGAGGCGGGGGCGGCGGCGCGGGAGGGCAGGAAGGCGGCGGCCGGCGGGATGCAGAGTCCGGCCGAGCAGTGAGTGCGCGGGACGCGGGCGGCGGCGGGCTCCGGCCCCTCCGCAAGGCTGGGTGGGGTGGGAGTCGTCAGCCCGGGTCCTTCGGCGCCCGCAGTTCTAGGCGAGGTTGTGGGCGACAGGGAAGAATGTGAAGACTTTGGTCCATGTTTCCTGTACCAATTTTTCCCGAGGGCCCCTCTCGCGATTCTGGGCACCCAGTGTCTCCCTTCCTCCCTCCCACCTCCTTCTGATATCTATGTTATATTCCTGAAAAAAAAAAAAAAAAAAAAAAACAACTATAGAAACTTGGGAAGCAAAACCGAGAAGCGTTTTATTTTGTTACTAAATCCCGCTAGATATTTCCTCC
>CAUYPK010169000.1:0-30768 GCA_963574355.1 Loris lydekkerianus
GGGAAAATGCCAGGAAGGCTATGTTGAATATTGGGATGAAAATGTGTCAAATGGTTTATGAAGCTAGTATATGATGCCCCATGATCATATCAATGTACACAGCTATGATTTAATAAAAAAAAAAAAAAAAAAAAAAGAAAAAGTATTTGATAAAATTTCAATGCCCTTTTATTATGTGCTGTTACATAAGCAATGCAATCTCAGTTTGGACGATATTGAGATTGGCTAAATAGAGTGGTGCTATTGTAGAGAGGGGAGGTTGTAAGGAAAGTCTTGTGAAACTATCTCAGCAAATAGTTGAGTAACATGTCTATCCTATGTCATAGAAGCAAATAATTGGTCACATGATGCTTCACTCCTCTTGTCCTCCCACCAGACAAGAGCCCAGTGTTTCCCCTGCTTTTTGTGGAAAGAAATTTCCTCTAGAAAATTACAACTGTCCTGCATTGGTGTTGGTTGAAATAGGAAAGAAGCAAGGAACAGGTTCATCAATCCACTGGTGCATGTTAGTTTATCTGAGTAGATTAATTTTTAGAAGTAGTGAGAAAGGGCCACAACATAGGTATATGTTTTCTATGGACTAAATGTGTTCTTCCAAAATTCATACCTTGGAGCTTTAACACCTAATGGCATGGCATGAAAAGGTGAGCCTTTGGGGAGGTAATTAGTTCATGAGGGTGGAGACCTGGTGGATGAAATTAGTGCCTTTATTATAAGAGACATGAAAGACAATCTCTCAGTAAAAAGATGATCATCTGCAAACCAGTAAATGGGCCCCCATCGGAACCTGCAGGTACTGGCCCTATGATTGGACATCCCAGTCTCTGGAACTGTGAAAAATAAATTGCTGTGGTTCAAGCCACCTGGTTTATGGTGTTCTGTCATAGCAGCCAGAACTGGCTGAGACAACATTCAAGCCGAATGAGAGAGGATTCAAGAAGATTCAGATTCTGGAGATTGTCACAGTAAACTCAGTCAAAGCGCCAGGTTGGTTACGGTCCCTGGGCAGAAGTGAAAGCATTTTGCTGAGGAGGAACGAGGAATAGGAGAGACAATAGAGGCAAACCTGAAAAGAAAAGGAAAACTTAGGCTCTACATTCATCAGAGACCTCAGAGAACATCTTCACCAAATGTTGAGAAATTAAAGACCTTGGGGTTAAACTGACTTCATGAAGTTAATGGTTGCAGAAAGGAAAATAAGAGCTCTAGGGTCTTGATTTCTGCCAGAATGTCTTTACCACCACATTAAAACAGAATTACAACTTTCTATATTCATGTTTTTTATAGTAATTTGACAACTGTTTGTCTAGCCTGCAGATATAGATAAGAATATAATTCCTACTTTAAAAAGAAAACGAGGCACTTGAAATAGTGTTTACGTGTTTGTGGTTACTTTTGTTAACAAAAGCGAAAAAACAACAGTTTGGAGAGACAGATAAAAAGAAATGGCAACTGAGTAAACATTCTGCAACATTTCCCAGCTTCCTTCCTAGACATCTTGCTCCTTGAGGAAAAATACTTTGACTGATTTACCTATATTTCTATTTCATTGTATTGCAGTGTTCGATGCACATAGTAGTTCAGTAATCAATATTTATTAAATAAATAAAGAAAAAATTGTTTGCTTTAAAAAAAAAACCCTAATAATCCTTTGTATTAGTCAGGGTTACCCATAGAAACAAAACATACATTAAGTGTGTATTTATGTGTATGTGTGTGTGTACCTGTTGGGGCAAGAGATTTATTTCAAAGAACTGGTTTAGGAGATTGCAGGAGTTTAGTTAATCCAAAATCAGCAGAGTAGGCAGAGTAGGCTGGCCAGCTGGAGCCACAGGGAAGAGCTGCAGTTCAAGTGCATGGGCAGTCTGCTGGCAGAATTCAGTGTTGCTGGAGAGAATTTAGTCTTTGTTCTGTTCAGGCCTTCCCCAGGTGGTAGATCCCACCCATATTGTGGACAGTAATCTGCTTTACTCAAAATCCACCAATTTAAATGCTAATCTCATCTAGAAACACCTTCATAGAAACATCCAGTGACCAAATATTTGGGAACTGTGGCCCAGTGAAATTGACAGGAAAAACTTAACCATGACACCACTGTTATTATCACTGTCAGACTTCTCTGTTTCTGTGTCCACCCAGTCACAGACGAACTAAAAATCCAAGCAATACAATAATTCAACATCATGTAGACATCACCTGTCAGTCTTCCTCAAGCAGAGACTGTGGTCGCCAAATACTCATGTGCTTCTGTGTTACTAGTCCTCCTGTTGGGGTCTTTGTGAGTCCCTCTAGTATAGCTGTTGGAGGCACACTGAGACAGACATAGGAAACTGAAAGATTTGTTCTACTCATAGGTCCTTGAGACAGGGGGCATGACAATGACGCCACACAGAGAGCCATGTAGGAGGAGGTCCCAGGATGCTGGCTCAACCAAGCAGGTGGCAGGGTGGGAGAGAGACTGGAGGGAGAGAGACTGATTTTGATTGAGGGCCCTCGGGCAGATGACTTTAATGGGGGCCAGGGGAGAGTGTTCAAGCAAGAGGTGTGAGCTGATTTCACTGGTACATTTGACCATCACTACTTCACAGTAAGGGTAGGGTAAGAAGCAGAACTTGCATTGTGGCAGGGACCAACCCTACCACACTGGTGCAACTGGTCTCCCAGCCAGTATACTCAAAGCCTGTTTGTGGGGGTGTTGAGGCATCCGGAAAATATAAAGTTTTAAAAGTCTGTAATACATGTCCTCTTCTAAATTTCTGAGCCTCCTTTCTAGTTGATTGGGCCTCATGACTGAGTTCGGACCAGTGGGAAATGCACAGTGACTGCAGTCCTTTAAAACATCTTCCAGTTCCTCCATGACCATGGGTCATGCTCTAGTGACCTTGGAGGTGATGTGTCCTGGATGGCATAGCCTCACGGTAGTGTGGGACATGAGGCCTTCATCATGTTTTCACTGACTCAGAAAACAGACTCCTTATTGTCTTAAGGCTTTGTAAAGTCAGAGTTTATCTGTGATACTGGCTAGTTTTAATTACTTACACCTGCCTCTACCCCCAAACACTAAAATACAATGTTTTCTGAAAATCTAAACTTTTGTGTTGATTAATGGCCTTGAAAATTACATATATTCAGTAAGTGGCTTGTCCAAACCACATTTCCTTGGAGTTTTCTTGTAGAAGAGTAGCTGGGTCAGTGCTGTGTGGTCACAGACCACTTACACATTCATTCTCAACAGCTTTACCTGATGCAATTGGAAATACCTCTTTCTGACTAATACACGTGGTACATTCTCATTCTTGGGCTTTTATTGCTGCTCCAAATAATGGATGATTAGAATTATTTATTGATTAGTGTTCCAAATGACATAGAAATCTGTGCTCATGTTAAATGTTCTTGGATACTTAGAACAGGTATCAAATGAATACCTACCATATTGCTAGGAGCTGATTAGACAATGACAGAGAGTTGAAGAAAATATAAGGCCCCTTCCCTTGTTCTCAAGGAATCTACCAGCTTTCTGGTGAGACATACCCATTTGAGAGCTGATCTTTATAACACGTGTTTACTTTTCACTAGGGAGCAGCCTTTTCACAATTGTCAAGCTGCCTTTGATGTGTTTTTGTATTCGATCTTAATGTGTTTAACTCTGTAGTTTGCCATCCAATTATAATTTCAGCAATAAGCCAAGTGAATAACTTTAGAATTAAAGAATTCAGGAATAGTGGTGTAAAGGGAACTGGAGAAGGTTGCCTGCCAAGAATGAACGAGATAATTCCATCAGTCTCGGCAATTAAAAGATAACTTGGGTTTTCTTCATGTGGAGAACACCTCTCTCAAAATAACTCTGAAAGAGTATTTAGACCGGGTGGTGCCTGTGGCTCAGTGAGTAGGGTGCCAGCCCCATATACGCAGGGTGGCAGGTTCGAATCTGACCCCAGCCAACCTGCAACAAAAAATAAATAGCCGGGCATTGTGGCAGACACCTGTAGTCCCAGCTACTTAGGAGGCTGAGGCAAGAGAATTGCCTAAGCCCAAGAGCTGAAGATTGCTGTGAGCTGTAACGCTACAGCACTCTACCAAGGGCAACAAATTGAGACTCTGTTTCTAAAAAAAAAGAATATTTAGACCAAGAGACCAAAAGTCTCTTAGAGTAAGTACTACAAGAGCCATGAGGAATTTTATTTCCATATTTTATAAAAGATTGCTAGTTTCTCAGAAACAGACTGATGAGCCTCAGAAAACAGTATTCCAAAATGAAGGCCTCAAAAGAGAAAGTTCTTCTCTGCCTTCCTCTCAGTGCCCTGGAAACTAAAATCCCTTTCCCCTAAGGCAGCTCATAAAAGCCAGAATCTCTTTCCCTGAAAGCCAGACACAAAACCTAAAATCATTCTATGTAAAAACTGGCCATAGTATACTTCTCTGACCTACCTTGTTTGTTTGTAGGTCACGGGACCTCCATTCTAGAAAGAGACCTGGCCCACATCTAGAAGGAAGAAATGCCTGCTCAGAAAGGCCAAGAAGAATCTAGATACACAGGCTTTTCTGGGTCTCCCCATCCGCCTGTTAGCATTAGATTGTACCATTTTTGTCCAATCACGGCTGTGTAGACTTGGTTGAACCTGGCACCTTTGGGACTTTGTTCAGAAGGCTCTGAACATGTTATACATGTATACATGTTAGATACATGTGCTTTGTCTTTTCTCCCACTAATTAATCTGCTTCATGTCAGTGATTTTTCAGCAAACCTTTAGGGGGCCAGGGATCTTTGCTCCCTGCAATACACTTATGCACTTTAGTTAATCAGAGAATATTACGACATACAAACTGCATGTAATAAGCTAAAGAAATAAATTAAAGTTGAGAGAAAAAGTTGATTGAAGTTGGAAAATTTTCACCGGAGCACTGGATTTAATAGAAAAGAATCAGACAGAAATTATGTAACTGAAAAATATTAATTGCAGCTAAAAAAAAAAAAAAAAAAAAAAAGGAGCACATTAGTTCAAAGGAGCAACAATAAATCTTAAGCCTGACATTTGAACAAATATTACGGAAACCAGGAGACAACAGAATGACATTTTTAAACACTAAAACAAACAAACAAACAAAAAACCATTTTCAACCTAGAACTTAGTAACAAGTAAAAAAAATTTTCTCTAACAATAAAGATAAAAGAAAAAGCTTTTAGCAAATAAAAGCTGAAATAATCCATTGTCAGAACACCTGCCCTACAAAAAATATTAAAGGAATCTTTTCAGGCTGAAAGAAAAGGGATCTCAGAAGGGATTACAAAATTATAGGAGGAATGAAGAGCAGCAGAACAGGTGAAAAGGTGGGTAATTAAAAAATGCTACTTAAAACAGTAGTGACAATGTGTGGTTTAGAATCTGTGTAAAAGCAAAATATACATTAGCAATAGCATGAAGTTCGGAGAGTGGGAAATGGAGTCAAACCATTGTAAGGTCTCAGCATTGTTTCAAGGGTGGTGAAATTTACTGTAAGGTCGACCATGGGGATTTAAGAATGCATGTATTTATCTCTAAAGTAACTTGTAATAAATAGAAAAGTACAAGAATACCTAAAGGATTTAAAAAGGAATGTAAAATGGAATAGGAATAATAAACCATAGGAATAAACCAAAAGAAGGTAGGAAAAAAGGAACCAAGGAACACGGAACAGGGGAAACCAAAACAAATACTGCAGTGACATAATTGATCTAAACCCAAATACTATCAGTAATTAAATTACATGTAAATAAATGAAGACTGCAAGGTTGGGGAAATTCAAGTGGTTGGGGGCAATCAGAGGTTTCTGGGAAGCAGCTCTTTGGATCCATCAAGGATGAATTAGTCCACTTCTCAAGTTTATGCCCATGTACATCAGCCCTCTTGCGTATCTGCCATGCAGGTAAGAATGTAAAGGGCATTGCTGCCATTACCTTTCATGTCTCCTGTGTACCCTTCTCAAATTTGTCCCATTCTTTCCTTCCTAACTGGTAATGGCTATTCTGTGTTTACTTTATAGACCAAATATGTGCCTATGAATAAATAATATACTGTTCAGTTCTTGTTTTTAAACTTGATGTAAATTGGATTAGACTATATATTCACCTTCAACTTTGCTTTCTTGTTCACTATTAAGTTCCTAACATTTATCTATATTTTTTATAGGCAGCTGAAATGCATTCACTTCCCTTGATATAATTTATCATATGATCATTCCATACTTTTCCATTCTACAGTGGACAGATACTTGTTGATGTCTGAGTGCATCTCTAGTAAACATTCAGAGGTACATAGTTGACTGGCATTCAATGCACAAAATCAACTTTACTAGAGAATGCTAAATTATTTTCTGAAGTGATTATACATGACCAGTTTTAAAGTGCACCCGTTGTTCCATATCCTTGACAGCACCTAATTTTTCAAATAAGGTAGGAAGAAAATGGATCGTAATTTCTGTGTAGTTCCCTGCCTACTAATGAGATTAGTATCTTTTTGTATGTTTATTTTTACATGACAGAGCCTTTCTACCTGAAATCCTGCTCTAAGACTTTTGTCAGTATTTTCACGCAGTTTTTTTTTCTTGATTTTCAAAAGCTCTTTTCTTAAATTTGTTTCTAGATACTTTACTTTTGCAAGTTATTTAAATTCTCCTGTTCGATTAAATTGTGTTTTCTGTAGTTGTTCATGTGGTGAGTTGCAATAGATCTTTTTAAAATTTATTTTGTATCCAGAAAACTTAATAAGTTCTTATTATTTCTAATATTGTATATGTTCAGTTTTTGATTTTACATACTCTTTTTATCCTATTGTAGCTAGAATCTCTCTGCCAGGTCCTTGGTCTTGGCTATTTGAAGGATGAAAATAGGGACTTCTGTGAGTAAGTGAAAGGAAAGATTTCATTAATAGATAAGAGGACAAAGAAGATAAAGCCCCCTCCTCCCCAGTGCAGCAGAGTGGGGTCCCTGAGCCAGTAGCCTGTTTGGGTTCTATCTAGGGGGTTATATGCAGCTTTTCCTACCCTGCAGGCAGGGGAGGTTTGGAGAGATGAAATGTATGTCTAAAATATGTCACAACCATTTGGCACCAAGAGCCCATGGAGAGAAGTTCCCTTTTTTTTTTAATTGTTGGGGATTCATTGAGGGTACAAGAAACCAGGTTACACCGATTGCATTTGTTAGGTAAAGTTCCTCTTACAATCGTGTCTTGCCCCCAAAGGGTGTGGCACACACCCAGGCCCCACCCGCCTCCCTCCTTCCCTCTCTCTGCTCTTCCTTTCCCCGACCTCTCAGTCCTTCTTTCTCTCTCTGCTCTTCTCTTCCCCCACCCCCACTGTGTCATTAATTCTCATTCATTGTCCTCATATCAAAATTGAGTACATAGGATTCATGCTTCTCCATTCTTGTGATGCTTTACTAAGAATAATGTCTTCCACTTCCATCCAGGTTAATACAAAGGCTTTAAAGTCTCCATTTTTTTAATGGCTGAATAGTATTCCATGGTGTACATATATCACAGCTTGTTAATCTATTCCTGGGTTGGTGTGCATTTAGGCTGTTTCCACATTTTGGCGATTGTAAATTGAGCTGCAATAAACAGTCTAGGGCAAGTGTCTTTATGATAAAAGAATTTTTTCCTTCTGGGTAGATGCCCAGTAATGAGATTGCAAGATCAAATGGGAGGTCTAGCCTGAGTTCCTTGAGGTGGGGGAGAAGTTAATTTTAAAACTTCTCTGTGTAGAAAGTGGTCTTGTTTAGGATGTTTTCCCTGCTCTGGGAGTGGCGGCGTAGGTGGGACATTTTTCAGACTGGTTCTTTTGTTTAGGGTCTGTGATCAAGCTGATTATTGAGCTTGTTTAGGTCCAGAAAATGGGCTTCATGTTCCAACCCTGAGTGGGGGAACCTGCATGAAGGCAACTTAAGTTACATAAGTATAAACCTCAGCACTCAAAGTTTAGTTTTTTCTAGTAAGTATAAAAACCCAACAAAGATAACACAGGGATTACTTTCACAACACATAAAAAATCCTTGTCTCTTTCAGGCCAGCCACCAAAGAAGCAAAGAAAAACTTTTTGTAGTGTGACTGCTTTTCTGTATCCATCTCAGATGTAGTTAGTTTTATGGATTTATTAATTATGATCTTAAAAATTTAAACTTTAATAACAATTTTAAAACTAGTTTTATTTAACAAAGGTTACCAAGTTCACATGAACTAAAAGGCATTTGAGGGTTTTTTAATGTTCTTGATAAAATATTTAAGTGTTTGGATTTTCTTTAAACAATTAATTAGAGCTCTTTTACGTATTTGGGTAGTGAAAAATCACATACACATAACATATATAGGCACCTGATCATGTAGACACACAGACAGAAGTAGATATTTTTAGGTAAAAAGACGTGGAAAGTTTATAACTGATTTTACAATAATTAAGATGTAGAAACAACCTACCTATATACTCGAGTATAAGCCAAGTGTTTTTGACACAAAATTTGTGCTGAAAACCCGAACTCGACACAAATTTTGTGCCGAAAACACTCGGCTTATACTCGAGTATATATGGTAAATGCCTATCACCTCAGGAATGAATTAACAAACCATGGTATGTGCATACCATGGAATACTATTCAACCATAAAAATAGACTTCACATTTTTTGTATTAACCTGGATGGAGGTGAAACGTATCACAAGAATGGGAAGGCAAATATCCAATGTACTCAATACTAATATGAAGCCAGTAGATGATCCAATTCAGACCCACATAGGAGAAAAATTCATTTCAACTCAAGTTTGGGGGAGGGGGTACAACAGAAAGGGCAGAGGGAAGGGAGGGTTTGTAGTGTTGTCACTGAATGGTACAATGTAGGGGTGTATGGCACACTTTCTGGGTACAGGACATAACTACAAGAGGGACTCTACTTAACAATTTCAAATATTATGATTTGGTTGTTTGTACCCTCACATTAACCTGAAAGAAAAGAAAAGAAAAGAAAAGTCAAGTCTAAAGCATACCGAGAAAAAGGTAAAGGTTGTATGTAAAATCCCAGTTTAATCTTTTTCTAGAAGTCAAAGAAAGGAAGGTATAAGATCTTTTCCCACAGAGGGTCACTGGGAAGCTCTAAAAGGAGTGAGCAAAGACTTTATCTCCCAGTGAGTAGAGAAGCTATGGAATACACAGAGGGTTTGTACTTTATCTTTCACTTCAATGATGGAGATAGGAGAGGGAAACAGAGGTCCAGAAAATTCAGGAAGAGCAGAGGAAGTGTCTCTGGTGTTTATTAAAATCAGTTTTCTAAACTGTGCCAGAGATAAAGTTACCTAAGGCTTGACTATCCCAGTGTGATGAAGTTGAACCTGTTTTGAATTTGGGGTCTGTCCATGAAACCAAAGCAGTTTGAGGTCCGTGGGTATGGACGAAGTCCGTTCAGGGGCTCTCTGGTTCCAGGAGGTGAATGCAACTCCTTATTTTAAGGACAAAGCATTCCTACTTTCAGTTCACCTCCCTTTTGCAGAGTGGACATGTCCCTGTGGGGGCTGCTTTCTGGGACATTGCTGCTCCAGGGACCCAGAGTTGGAAGCAGGAATTAGTTTCTGTAGAATGGGGTAGTCTTGGTGTCTTCTTACCAGGGCCTTTTGAGTAACTCTATCTCTGAAAACTCTCTTATAGTGGCAGCCACTATAAAAAATTTTTTCTGCTCTTGGGGCCTCTGTTAGTTCCACTCCCATGCATGCATGACCACCTTGCCCCATCTTGACCTTAAAAACCAAGTATAAAAGTTCCACTTGTGAACTCTGAGGTCCCTTTTCTAGTTTTTGGAGTTTGAACCACATATTGGGTATTGCCTCTCCCTAGTTCAGGTTCTAAATTGGTTAAGAGGCAAAAGGCTTCAGACAGTGATGAAAGGAAAAGGGCTGGATTTTCATCCTGGCTCTGAGTGATTGCAATGACTTTTAACTCTGCAGCATCCTTGGTGAGCGGTAGAGATGGAGAAGAAGCAGGAAGGGGTACTGGGGGAGCCCAAAGAGAAACATCGTGTGGAAAGTGAAGACAGTGGGAGAAATGCAGAAGTAACACATGGTTGGCAAAGTGAGGATCAGGCCAGTGGTGATAGAGGGTCAAGTAGGGTGATTAAAAGATGTGTTTTTGGGCCAACTTTTCTGGACATTTAATTTACAGTAAAAATTTGGGATGAGGGCCAATGAGTCCCAAAGTTCTGAATGAATGCTGCCCATGATGGCAAGTAGGAAAAAGAAATGATGGTGCTGGTGGGGGGACTTTCAGGATGGTCAGACACCGAGACACTAACACTGAGGGGGGCATCTTTCGGTGGACAACCTTTGAGGTGCTGATCAGACATGGGGTATCCCTGAGGTCTGAGTTAGACCTGAAATGCAACATACGGTGCTGGCCAGAAGGTGTGAATCCCCAAGTCTTGGTGCAGACTGAAACCAAGAAAGGAGTTTCCCAAAGCCACATGTCCCTGTGTCTGGGTGAAGTCTGGGAAGAGGTGGCCAGGAAGCGTCTTTCCCAGGCATCCTTCTAGCAAGGCAAATCAGTGTTAGGTACTCAATAATCATGAAGCTGCTGACTCTTTTTCAAGTGCATGGCCATTTCCAAAGCCCTGGAGACACCTACTACATGAGGGCACTGAAAATGAAGTCCTAAGAGCTGTGTGGCAGAGAAGGGAGCAGTTTCGGGACCAAAGCTAGCAAATGACTTCTTCCTGTGTGGAGCAGAGAAGTGATTTCTCTTTTTCCTCATGACAGCCACTCAAGATGTTAGAGTGCAAGCTAGTGAATGTGGGTTTTGAGAAATATTTCTGCAGACAAAGATTAGGATAGAAAGAAGAAAAAGTGTATCTTACTTTTACAGACTGAAAAGAGCCAACACAGAAGTGAAACACAGAGAAATAGTGTTGGTGGAAAGAACCAGGTATTCAAGCTTTTTATTTGGGAATATAAAGGTGGTGAAGAAGACTTTTGGCTATAGCTAAATTAACAGAGTACTATAAATGTCTGCATCTGCTTCTCTCTTCTTAGTTTAGTCTGATAACAGTAGTGGCTATCTTTTCCTCTGAGATAAGCTTATTGTTGGGAATGTGACTTTGTCCTTGAGGTATGGTTTTTGGCAGGAACTGAGGCCTGTAGCTTGCACCCCTGCTGTCTGCTCTTGTCTGCTCTGGAATGCCTCAAGTCTATAAAGGCAGTTTCTAAAAGTCAGTTTTTAATCAATAGTTCTAAAAATTTACATTTCCTTTCTATCCATTTAGCTCTTTTCAGATGTTGTGAAAACAGTGCCTCCCACATGGTGCTTGTTAGTAAGGTAGGTAGAGAAAGAGAAAGAGAGAGAAAGAATGAATATGAAATTGAGCTAATGTGATTGACTTTAGCCCTTACTGAGAAACTACGAGTCAGATAATTTTTTTGTTATTGATATTTTTGTGTTATTTTAGCAAGGCCATCCTTTCACTAATTATTTCCCAAACTCTTCACTCCCTAATACTATCACATGGGGATTAGGATTTCAGCACATAAATTTTGGAGGGGACACAAGCAATCTGACCACATCATGGCTTGGTTCATTATGTCATGAATTTATGTTTCCATCTCTAAAATTATTTGATGTGCATGCTCGGAATTTGGAGGGAAGAGAACTAAAGATTTGGGATCTTTCACAATCTTTATAATAATTTGACAACAATAAAGACTCTTGGTCAATGTAGGCTGGTGTTTCAGTATGTCTCCTGAGTCAAAGTAGTAACTATACCATCCTTTTCCCTTGCTTCTCTCCTCTAAGTCTCTAAAATTGAACTCCTCCTCCAACTAAGGCATGAGTTTTTCTGCTATATGTTTTGATCATGTCCTACATTTCTCCTTTATCACATTTATAATAAATTAACTATTACTACTTATTTGTATATTATCTATCTCCACCAAAAGACTACAAGCTCCATGAAAGCAGACCCTTTAATGTTCAGTTTTTCTATATTTTCTAGCATAGTATCTTGCATATAATGTTAAAGGAAAGCCAGAATATGTTACCCCAAAATGTATTTCTTTGATATGTTTTGATACGTCTGCCACAATTCTACCAGACAGAAGTGATGATGTGAAGTGGTCTTTTAAGGAGAAATCGCATCTGTACAGAATCTCCATGCAGCCATGACTTCCATTGTCTGTATCTCGGAAAGACTGAGAGTCCAATGCCATTGGTAGCTAGCCAAGCCCCTTCCTATGTTCCTCCCATAATCTGTTATGTCCATTCTTTACGAACTTATATATCTTATTAGGAGGTTGAATCTTCATGCTGAAGGCTCCTGTATATACATATTAAACAAAAATTGTGTGCTTTTTATCTTATTAATCCATCTGCTTAGTGTCAGTGGTCAGTGATTTTTTTGGTAAACCTTTAGGGATCCAAGACCCTTGGTTCCTACAATATGCCCTCAACCATTCTTTGTTAATTGACCACTGATAGACAATGGTCAGTATAACCTTATTAACAACTAGATAACTTTCATTAAAACAACTCTAACTACATTATCTATCTATCTAAACACATACTCTGAAAGGATAACTCTTATTTATAGTTTTAGGAGTTTATGTTAATATCATCACTTTAGAAATCCATTTGGTAATATCTATACTAGACAATATACACATCCCATATGTCCTAGCAATTATACAATAGAATTACGTGTAATTAGCAAAAGGGAGATATTGGCTATATTTACTAGATGTTAGCAAAAGAGAGATATTGAAATTTTGACAGCAGTCCTATTCATAACATCCTCAAACTAGAAATAATGTAAATGCCCATTAAGAACAGTGGATAAAATAAAAGAGTGATATATTCATGCAATGGAATAATATACAGACATGAGAATGAACAAACTACAACCATCTGAAATATAGATAAATGTCATAAACATAATTCAAAGAAAAAAGAACCAAATACAAAAGTAAACATACTATAGGATCCTGTTTATATCAAGTGTAAAATTAATGAAAATTAATCTATGTTCTTAGTGTTAATAAAAGCTTGATATTTGTACCTGCACCCGTATCATTAGAATGAGGACAAGTGGTTGAAGAATGAAAAAGAGGAGCTTATTAATATTCCAAATGAGGAAAATGTCAGACTCCGATCTTAAAGTACCATTTTCCTAATCATAATCAGAAAGACAGAACTTTTAAAGGGAAGATTTGTTGTTAACTTAAAGTTGATGACTCTGATCAATTTTGTCTCTGTTGAAGACAATCTCATAACCTCCACCAGCCCAGACCTCCTGGACCTCCCTCTGGAAAATTTGTTTAAGCTAACACTTGTAGAATGAAGAAGGAAAGACACTGCCCTAACTTTCCCAGCCACTGTCCAGAGGCAGGGATTGGTTTTAATCCCAAAAAAGAATGGGGAAGGTCTTGAAAAGAAAGCATACATTTTTGCCTTTTGGGGGGGTTTTCTTCTGTCACATTAGAAGTCAGGATGGTAGATGTCCTGTGGGTGAGGATTGCATAGTACTGGAAGGAGTGGAATTCCTGGGGTGGTAGGAATATGATACTAGGACTGGTTAAATTTGTATCAATTCATCCAAGGTTAGAGCATATTTGCAGTTTATATGTATTTTATACTTAAAATGTTTTTTGTTTGTTTTTTCAAATGAGAGAAGCATCATGGACAAAGAAGCAGAGAAAATTGATATCTATTCCAAATTTTCTCCTTAAGAATTATATGATCTTGTTTAATTAGTTTGGTCATTTTAGGTCTTTTTTAAATTTTATTTTATTATTAAATCATGGCTGTGTACTTCAATACAATCATGGGGCACCATGTCATTTGAGGTCTTGATTAATCTGCAGAGTAAGGGAATAACAGTATATACTAATATGTAGTGACAATGAGTAATTAAAAATTAAAGCCAGTTTGTCCCTTGAGGTTTCCTCTGAAGAATTAAGTTTTAAATCAATGCTTAATGAATTAGTGAGAAGCACGACGTCCACCTTGAAGAGCTAGGAGGAGTTCAGGGTGGCTATCTTAGTATGGGGTTGCTATAAAGGAAGAACCTGAGGGTAAGTAATTTATAAAGAGAAGAGGTTTATTTGGCTCATGGTTCTACAGACTGTCCAAGAAGCAGGGTGTCAGCATGTGCTTCTGGTGAGGGATTCAAGGAGCTTTCAATAAAGGCAGAAGACAAAGTGGAGCAGGCAAGTCACGGCCAAGAGAAGGAGCAAGGACTGGGGAGGTGCCACATTCTTCAAGCAAACAGCTCTTGAGTGAACTAACAGAGCGAGAATTCACTCATTGCCACAGAGAAAGCATTAAGCTCTTCCTGAGGGATCTAACCCCATGACCCAAACTCCTCCCAGCAGGCCCCAGCTCCAATTCTGGAGACTGAATTCCAGCATAAGATTTAGAGGGGGCAAACATCCAAACTAGATGAGCAGTAAAGAATCAACATGAATTTGACTGGGAAGTGCTGTGTTTATAGAACAGTAATTGGTCAGCTATAAAACAGAACTGGAGAGTCATAGGATGAAATGTGGCAGTGGCCAGAGATCAACTTGACATGGGCAGATAAGATGCCACATACCTCCTGACCAAAGATGTGAAAGCTCTGTAACTTGACAGTTACTTTCTAAATACAAAGCTGTGAAATTGACTAGATGGCTTTAGATTTCAGAAGCTGACAACTGTTAACAAAATTAAGCATCTCCAAACTAAATATGTACATTCATTCATTATCTATCAAACGTTGATATTTTAGCCCAAGTTTTTGTATTGACTCTGAAGAGGTTCAGAATATGCCACCCCACAATATGCCACCACAGCATATTGATTACTTTGAGCTAAAAGAAACTGAGAACCAGCCAACACAGGAAAAGTTCTTCACTTCCCACTCAACTGCCTAAAATAAAGTTTGAAACTTCCCTTTTGTAAGGAGAAATTTACATCTATAAAAAAACTTTTCATTAGAAAAGGTATCTTTATCAGGAATAGAGCTACTCTGAGGCAACTTTGATCACACAGAGACTTGTTCTGCATAATAAGGCAATGTTTATTCACCATAATTTCCTCCCCTCACCCTGATATAATTTGTCTCCACTACCTCCCAGAGGCCCCCAAACCCTTTTCCTTTCTATAGCTCAGGATGGTAGACAGGCTTCAATCATCTGGCCATTTCTTTCAGTCTTATATTTTTGTGGAACTCCCATGCATTTGCATATAACTAAAGTTATTATTCTCTTGTTCATCTGTTTGTGTGGATTTAATATGTAGACCAGCTAAAAAACCTAGGAAGAAAAAGGGAAGCAATTATGTTCTTCCCTAAAACACCCTACTTTTAAGGAGATAAGAAGAGACAGGACCATTCCTGCCTTCAAGAAGTCAATAATCTGTTAAGCAAGACAGACATGGATATTAACAATACATGATAGTTAAGGGCTTAGACAGATATCAACACAGAACCCTGTTGGGACCATTTACAGTGAGAACAGAATCCATGGTTTTAAATTCAGGGAAAGAGTCCCTGAAGGGAGATATTAAGCTACTGATAAAGTCTTAAGAGTTGAACTTCTGAACCTTGAAGATTAAGATCTAGACCAGTGGTTCTCAACCTATGGGTCGTGACCCACAGGAACTGTATTAAAGGGTTGCGGCATTAGGAAGGTTGAGAACCACTGGTCTAGACCTTTGACCCTGGCAGATTTACTACTATAAAAGTCACTTTGTGTGATTTCTTGGCTTCCAGCCATACAGCCTGTCGTGGTTGTGCCATTTGTGTCTGGTGGCAGCATAGTATAAAAGAGGTGAAGCTAAAGCCAAGGAAAGGAGTGGGGCAAAGGACTGTGATCTAGCAGGTTTGCTTGAAGATCAGCTTCTGTTAGGTCTTGGATTCTGTTGATGAAGTTATTATGCAGATTAAATGGAATTTGCACCAATTTCCTTTTAAATCCTAAATACTGGATCATTTATTAGTTACTACTATTATTTTCTCAGGGCATTGTGGTGTTTTCCATTAAGGCTAAAATATCCAAAATATGTTTATTCTGATGGACTAGAAAAGATGACCAAGAATTTCCTAAGAAACTCTGAGCACCTGACCAGGCTAGCTGGTGGGACACAGAAATAAAAACACTTCTGCCAAGAGGGCAAGCTCAGGTACTATCAGAAAGTATAAACAAATACTTGTAACCTGGGACATGCCAACGGTGGTGTGGAAACCATTTGGGTGCCCTACAGCAAAATCTCCATTGGAATCTCTAAGTCACTCAAATAAGCCTTAGTAAGTTTGCCAAGCAACTACAACCTAGAGGCAATTACCCTAGTTTTAAATATCTACTACAAGCAAATTATCTCTCCAAATCCTCCCTACCCCTAGTTCAAGATAATACATGCAAAAATAAATTTACAAGAGAAAAAAAGAATCTGAGAAAGAATCCTAGCAGAAGTTATCTCTGAATTTGATTCTTAAGGTCAAGAAAAGACTTACATCTTAGGCAGAAAGGACAGTCAAACCTTAGGAGAAGATTTGGTGATGGTGGGACCAAGAGAAGGTTGTCATCTAAAGAAACAAAGAGAAATCAGAATACTGAGGGTAGCATAAGCAATATTAGAAAGCCTGGACTTTATTCGTACTCAGGAGGGAAATATCTAGGAGTTTTAATTATTAATAACTAAAATCTAGGAAAGGGTATTTTGGTGTCTATGGAGGTTGTGCTGGTGGGAGGCAGGAGAGGAAAGTGGCAGGATGAAGTCCAGCAAGTGAGGGACACATTCGATTTGTTCCTGTCAAATTCTTTACTTCTCTAATTCCCAGAACCTCAAATACTTCAACACATCTAACACACCAAAGCACGTGATATCAGCCATTCCACCTTGCCAGATTCCTCTTATCATACCAGTTAGCTTAGTGCCATTGGCCCCTCAGCAATAATAGTTGTTAATAGCATTTCATCTGAAGGCTATTTTTCAGAAGTTTTCATAGTCATTCTCAATTTGGCAAAAGCAAAGTTTGAAGCCACCTTGCTGGATTTGCTTTTTAATCAGTGTGGTTATTTCATGACAGAAAGTAGTTGTTTTCTTTTTTATGAGGCATCATCAACACAACCACTCATTTAATAAGATAATGTACCAAGAGCCTTGGATGCTTCAGTGGTTAATGAATGTGGCAGGATTCTTTTCAAATCAGTAGCTCTGAGCAGGAGATAAACAGCAGTGTTTAAACAATGAAAACTTTGAATAAGGAATTAATGGGGTGGAGAATTGCTGCTTTCAAGCTGAAAGGATCTCATCACCACCCCCACAATCAAATGATCTCTATTCAAAATGATTTTTTCTGATTGAAGGAAGTGAGACCTTTATGCGTATAACCAGCCTATCCAAGTTTACTTCAGTGTGCCCTGCCCCCACATGCATGCATGCCTTCTCTCTCTCTCTCTTTCTCTCTCTCTTTCTCTCGCTGTCTATTTCAAACACACACATACACATACACCACATGCACGCATGCATACACACACCCATGCATACACACACACACACACACACACACACACACACACAGGGACCTCACAGAAGCCAATTTCCAGAGAATGAAGATGCAGTGAGCTTTCTGGAATTATCAACCACAGTGAAACCCACCTGAAGCAACTTCTCATATTTAATGTTCATTTATCAAACCTTGGACCTAGACACAAAGCAGCATTTCCTCCTTATTCAGTTTACTTCTTTCAGAACCTTGAAGAATAATGTAAGCAAATCCCCCAGCTCTGTGGTTTTTACCCACTTCATCACTGATTGCTCTTAGCAAATGTGTGTACATTTGTTCCTTAATTATCCATAATTATAGTTCTTTCACTTTCTAAGAACTCAAAAGACAAAATGAGGAGACAAAAAAACCTAGAGTGTATAAAATCAAATATATGGATATAAAAATAATCGATAAAGCTTCTTAAAAGCAGGTGTATGACTCTACCCAAGACACGGGAGAGGCTCTGTCTCAAAAGCAACAACAACAATAAAGAAACAGGTTTATGAAACCTTTTTTTTTACTTAAAAGAACCCTAAGAAGCCAGTAAAGGGAGAAATAAACAAAGAATCCATCTGCCTTGGTAATTAATTAATTGTTAAAATACTTACATTTTCAATTCCAGTTAGGTCTGTCTCCATCAGTATCACCCCTTCCTTCTCACTTTAAAGCAAAAATATGTGCAGAATAAGGTTTATTGGAATAATATGTACACTACCACATCCCCATATCCAAATTTTTTTTACTTCAAACCCACTTCATGATATAGAGTTCTAAAAACATAAACTTTTATGTCATCTGACTCAACATTTAGTTTGTTCTATTCAGTGCTTCTTTTGTTGTCCCTAACATTGAAGGTTCTTTCCTCAACAACATTTGATGCAGGAATTTAAACCAACTATTGAATTATTTTAATAATTTAATCACCAGCTGTCTGGAGCAGTCACATTTCAGAAAAGTATTTTCACATATCAAAGTTAAGCATTGCTTCCCACATCACCTCATCAATCTCCTGTCTGCCCAGTCTCCCTGCAGGAACAAGTTTGTACATGGAAAGAGTTAATGTTTTTGCATGCGAGTGTGTGCCAGCACAGGTAGTCATGAGGTCTTGATGCCACACAGCTCTGGACGCTGTTCATGTATAAGACGGGTGCCTCTCACATCAGCAAATATGTCTCAGCATTCTTACTTACAGCGACAACTGTGACTGCCTGTCGGGTAAACAGGCATACTCGTGTTGACAGAGCCACTCATCCCTGCCCAGTAGGTTGATCACATCAAATTACTTTATCTGAATGCTATTTGGCACACAGGCACTCAGAACATGAGGGTTAACAACAGCTCTGATGAAAATACCACATCTCTCTACAATAAAGGTACTTTTCAGATGGAATGACCCTAACTGACTCGCACGCTTGCCTATCTGCCCAAGCTGTCTGCTGGGCAGTGAGAAGAACACCAGTGCTATTTGGGATTTCCTCTGACCCCCTCCAGGAAGGTCTCTGTTCACACAGGACAGCACAGGTGACTAGGCTTCCACTTCCTAAGTCACAATCCCATCTTGATTTCCTGATGTACTGGATCAGCCATGGAGGAAGTTCCGCTCGCGGTGCTCAGAGGGCCTGCCACACCCTTCTGAGATGTTCCTTGCACATGGTGGGTGATTTTCGTGCCATATGTCCCTGATTTCTTGGCTTCAGCTGATTACAATAAGAATAAGTGGGTCTGGAAGCCAGAAAGTCTGGCTTTCTATGCTGGCCAGAGGCCTGTGAGATAGCTTGATAGGAGACTCTCGTCCAAGAGGACGCTGTGCACCAGTGACTTTGCCAGCCTATTTAGCTCCTCTCAGGTGGTGCATTTGAAGGAGACACACAGAGGAATCTGGCAGTTGGGTCCACAGAAGCAGAAAGGACTAGAAGAGAGCAGGAGAGGAATTGGGAGGAGCAGAAGTCATGAGGCAGTAAAGCCTTAAGTAAGAAGAAAGCACCAGGTAAAGGGGACAGTAAACTGAGTCAGTAGTGGTAGGAACACAGAATAGTAGACTCGTTGCAATAGAAAAGCTTGGAACATGGGACAATGGAGGCCCAGGTCTGATGAAAGTCCATTGGGTCATACCTGAGACAAAAGCTCCTTTGAATTCTGTGCAGCCTCCGGGCTCCTGAGAATTTTTCCTGTCTCCTTCACTTCTCTGTGATTCTTTACAACAATTGTCCATTATTTGAGGAAACCTGAATGGGTTTTTGCTTCTGACCATCTTAAATGAGTCTGACTAATAATTCTGAAATTGCCACCTGATCACATTGATTGAAGCATCATAGTCACCTTTTTATAAGCACTTAGAATTTACTCCTACAGTTAATCAATACCACATGTGATTTCACTTATCAAACTATCAAAGGCAAATTTATTTCCATTTTCTCAGGTGGCATCTAACTGCAGCCCTGGTGTATTGACTAACGTAGATTCTTTTATAATTCTTCATTTTGTTTAAAAGCAGAATTGCCAGATTGCAGAGTATTTCTGCCACCACCTTCATTAGTAGGACGGGCTGCGATCTTACTCTTTAAAGTACAGTGAGAAAGCAGCATTTCCTTACTAGAGGCCACCACTCTGAGAAGTGATGTGCACTTGGAGTAACATAACCTTGCTTCAATCGTGAATCATTTGCAGCCAAGTTAAGCAGAGGCTGGTCACGGCTGCAGTCTTCTAACGAAGATGCAGCAAGTTGTCTAGGCTTTAAGTTTAGGGCATCATTGCCTGATTATTTGTGCATTCAATTTTATAATAAAACAGTTGTTTGGCATTATCAAACTCTTAACCATGAGACTGGAATAAGAAGGTACCTGTGGTCTGTCCTTTCCAAATGTTTAATGCCCAAATCCCAGCATGAAAACAAAATTGGCAATGACGGAGAATGTGAGCGACCACTGAACATTCTGTGATCAGATGGGCAAATTAAAAAGAGGAATCATGATTTCAGGTGTTCTCATTTTTCATCATAACAGAAAATAGGAAAGAGATAGATGATGATTGTCAAGTCTTCAGCATCTTTTATGAGCACACACTCCCTCTGTCAAACCACGAGCTGCCTACCCCTGTCAAGGTTGGGCTTAGCAGGGTTTCAAATTGAAGTCATGATCTAAAATTGAAAGGTTGCAATGATGATATGAAATTAAAATGGTAAAATATCTGCAAGAAGACAGAAATCATCCCCAGGGGAAAACTAAAGGGACCTAAAGGATTTAGGTAGAATTTATGCGAAAGAGTACTTGACGGCATGAGCTCTGAGCTTTAGAATTCTTTCCCAGAATTGTCTTTCTGGCCACAAGCCTGCAATGTTCTTCTGTTACTCTGGGTTATGTAGCACGTGGACGAAGTGAAGTTACTACACTGGCAGGGACTGGGAACTCTCCCAGGATGCAGGGCTTTCTCCGGGAAGGAGTCCCTCTCTCCCCTGGGTCAGAGGTGGGAGCCCTGCTATAGATCACCTGTGTGGGGATGCACTGAAGAAAGAGGGAGTTCATCTGCCTGTTCGCCCCAGACAGGATAGTTCCCTTGTAACATTTTACTAAACAAAATACAGTTTTATTTAAGTAGATTAATAGGCTTTTATTCATTAATTCAAAAGTGATTTAATGAAATAATGATCCCATTAAGCATGAAATATTTGGGGATTTAGAAATACGGGAAAACTGCAATTTTGAAAGTACGGACATAGGATGAATTTGATGTTACCTTCCTATTGTCAGCAGTATTCCCCGATGAAAACAGCATGTAGCTGGGATGATTTGACTTCCATGAGCAGGGAATACAGCTGAAACTATAACATAATGAGAGCATTGAAAGACATACAAAGTCTATCATTTTTTTAGCTGCCTTTGTTCTTCCTGTTCTCATATATAACAATACATGTCTAAGAAAGGATTTCTTATTTGTTATGGGTTTCAGAGCAATCTCTGTTCTGTAGGGAATTCTGTTTCGGCTTAGGTACCTGAATGACAGTCAACATTTATTGTTACAAATTTTTTTTTTCCTGCAGTTTTAAATCAAACATCCAAGCTGCTTTCATCTCATACCCTAAACCTCTGTGACTAGGGGATTAGAGTCTTTGCTGCCCATCACGCCAGTGGTGAAGAAACAAATGTTAATACCAGAAACCCAAGGATGCTACCAAACTCCCCAGCAGATCTCAGCAGAGAGGGTTATCTTCCTTAAGCCTAAGGTTTCCTCTGCGGGGTGTGTGTGTGTGTGTGTGTGTGTGTGTGTGTGTGTGTGTACGTGAAGTCATCGGTTTTATAAGCAGCAAACTGTGACAACTGAAAACATGTGAACAGGATTCCATGTTGAGACGAAAGGAAATTTGTAATAAAGGCAATGTAACACTTTAATGGTCTATGGAAGAACTGTATAGTATTGTGTCTCTTGTACAAATAAGCCAATCTTATCGACAAAAAAAGTTATCTTTTATAAATAGCCAAACTAAGCACTTGTGAGATAAACTGAAGGAAAGAAAATAAGTCAGAAGGAGAGAGATGTAATAATGGAGTCAGCAGAGTTGGGGAAAGGGCCCTGGGGAGCCCTGCCTCCTCCCTGCCGGAGGGAACCTGCCTTTGCTTCACTTTCTTCTCCCCTGCATGGACCATGGCATGGAGATGCTGTTTAAACTAGCCCAGCGCCCATGGCGACTGGCATTTATATCTTAGCATCTATTGGTGGGTGCTCCCAGAACCCGTGCTGCCCTGTTGATACCCTCGTTGCAATCCGAAGGAGGAAAATAAAATAGAAAACAGATATCTTATTTTCTGACTCATTAACAGCTTAGATAGTAGATGATGCCTCTCTATGGTAAGTGAGTCAGTAGAAGAAAAACCTATCAGTGGGATCATTTTAATCCCCTTAAATGATTTTATGTGTCTGTTGACTGTGGTACTAGGAGGGCCATCCCAAGCAGCCAGACGCAATCATGGCTGGGTTTTCAGCTCCAAGTCATATTTGTAAATATTAAAGCTATGACCCAGATGGTCCTATCACGGAGCCCAAGAACCATGAAAATTATATACGTTTTTGGAAATACTCTCTAAAAGTCCCAACTTTCCTCCTTTCTACTTTCTTCCTCCATTCCAGTTATTCTTACACTAATCACTTTCGAACAACTTGGACTCCTCCCTTCACCTCCCTGCCATGTTTAACTTGTCCACCTCCCAGGCGTCTGAGACTACTTCATCAAAGTCCAGATCCAAACCCTGCAGAAAGGGCCCTGCCTGGAGCAGGAGAACCAAGGAGAGACTGAGCAGGGAGAGGCCTTAGTAGTCAAGGGCAGAAAATCCAACCAAGCCTGATCACATATTCTTTCTTACACCCTAACATATTATGTAGTTATGTTATTTTATTACACCTGCACTAATGGAATAGAATTTTGTCTGGGGAGCAAAAAAGAGGTAATTTTGGAAACACATACAGTGTGCTGCAAAAGTAATGAACTTATATGTTCACACATCCTCATGTATTCATAATCTGGATGACAAAAGTAAATACTATGGAAAATCTTTCATCTCTTCACCCAGCTACTCTGTTTACGTGCCCGGAGGCAACCAACATTGCCAGCTTGTAGCGTATCCTTGTGGAGATACGTGATGCAGAGATGAGTGAACATGTCTTCTCTCCTCCATCCCTTTTCACCCAAATGGTAGCACCCTACACACGCTGTTCTGTGGCTTGCTCTTTTTTTGGGGGGGGGGGGAGGGGGGAGATGATCTCCTCACTGGACCAGGAGAGAGTCATCATTTTTGTGAGTGGGTAGGATTCAAATGGGCATGTTGGCATAAGAGAGGTGCATTAAATGATGCCTGTGCTTTTCCCACCTCTGCTTTGAATTAGCTGAGAGATTAGACAAAATGCAAGTTTGTCCTTGCTGTTAAAGCCAATCCTGGAGAATGCAGCTCAGGTGCACAACAATGATTTCCTAACATGGAATCCTCAGATTGGGCTGACTGATCAGCCCAGACACAGGAAGCTCAGAGAGAAGCCTTCATGGATCCTTTCCCCAAAGCGCTCACCACTGGGTGCAACAGGTCTGAACCTGCTGCAGGCTGACCCCAAAGGAAAGGGTGGACTGGGAAGATCAGCTGTACTGGCTTGGCTTTATTCTCAAACTCACAGATCAGGTCACTCATTTTAGTAAATAGTGGACAAGAAATTAAGAAGTTTTCTCCCTGATGAAAACCAGAAGAATGTGGCAGTAACATCCTCCTATAACATCAGCATTACGAATGAACCACAATTTGGTTGACGGACACAGGGTTTCCAATTCTTCATTATTACATGTAAGAATATGAATATTCAAAAATGAATAACACTGTACATACAAAAATTCACACACATGGAATGGAGAATGCCTGGGTCTGAAATTGCTGAGTTATGTGCATTTAAAATTTTATTTTGTAATGGTTTTATTTTATTTTATTTTATTTTATTTTATTTTATTTTATTTTATTTTATTTTATTTTATTTTATTTGAGACAGAGCCTCAAGCTGTTGCCCTGGGTAGAGTGCTGTGGCATCAAAGCTCACAGCAATCTCAAATTTTGGGGCTTAAGTGATTCTCTTGCCTCAGTCTCCCAAGTAGCTGGGACCACAGGCGCCCGCCACAATACCTGGCTTTTTTTTTTTTTTTTTTAATTTTAGTTGTCATTATTGTTTGACAGGCCTGGGCTGGTTTTAAACCCGCCAGCTCAGGTGTATGTGGCTGGCGCCCTAGCCCTCACTGAGCTACAGGCGCCGAGCTATAATGGTTAAAATCTTTAAAAGAATATCTAACACATATATATAATCCCTATAAATGCTTGGTTTCTCTTGTTATTAATACCACTCAGATTAAATGTAGTGTTTGCAAAATTAAAACAAATTAAAAAGATTAAATTTTTCTATTTTGCCAAATAGCCCTGTAAGGAAGTCAGAAATTTGTGAAAAACCCTATTTCTTCACACCCTTCCCAACATGATGTATTGCTAATGTATTAATAGGACCTTGTAATTTTTGTCAATAGTACACAGAATTTGGTATCTTTATGATGTTGTAATTTATCTCTGTCATTATGAGTAAGGTTAAATACCTATCTTAAATTTAAGAACTCCTTTCTCATTTTTTAAATGTGAACTGCCTCTTCATATTTACTATCCATTTTTATATTGGATTGTGGTGAAGTGTTTTTATATTCATTTGTAGAAACTTTTATATTTAAAAATGTTGCTAGTAATGCAATTGCAAATCTCTTTTCTAGGTTATGGTATTCTTTTTACTTTGCTTATGATGGTTTTGCTACATTGCATTTATTTTTATTTTTATTTATTTATTTATTTTTTTACACATTGCTTATCACTTTATTACTTTAAGTTCAGCCAACTACTGCATTTATTTTTAGAATGATCTGATTTATCAGACTTTTCTATATTATCATCTGAGGTTTGTGTCATTCTTAGAAAGGCCTTCTCTGTTCTGAGACTATTCAATGTTTTCCCCATATTTTTTAAGGACTCTTATGATTTTTATTTGCATTAAAATCTTTGAACAATTTGATTCCAACACAAAAGGATTTAATTGACTATTTTCTCTTCTGGTTTGCTGCAAAGTATCATTTATTAACAAATCCATATTTTTTCATTAGTTTGAAGTTCTAACAGTTATGGATTTCAGGTTAATGGAGTCAGATGAACCTTCAAACTAGAAGTCATCTATCTGAAACTGTTGTCCTTGGTTGTTCCTTTCCTTAACACTTTTAAAAATGAGTAAGTTTATCTAGATTCAAATTCTCACTTGTCCATTTACTATAATAGTTGTGCAAATCTAGGTGAATAAACTTTTCAGAGAAAATGGCTTTGGGTTCATTGTGAGGATTATATGACAGAATATGTAGTCTGGTAATACAGCAGTCATTAATATGTAGTGTTTAATCTTGTGAAGTCTTATTTTAACTCATCCTTTCACCCCTCCCTTGCAATGACCTCTGATCAGTACTGCCATTCATCTTGTGCTTATGAAACTCCAAGAAGGGACCAAAATCTTTCGCATGGAGATGAATCAGAGATTGATTTGCCCCAGATTTCCATGGGGGAGGCTTACAGGTGTTACATGACTGAGCACCTATATAGCTTAATAGAAACTATGTTTAACACTTTTATTTAAGACACAAACTCAGAAGTAGAGTCTTTACTTTTGTAGATGTAAATAGTTAGAGAGATGTTTTCGATTGCCTGCTAAATATACCAAAATCATTTGGAAGTAGGGAGGAGTGACATGGGAAGCCTTAAAACAAAACTGGTGAGATCTTTTCTCAACTTCCTCTCACAGGAAAGTAGAAGGAAATGATTTTCTGTGTCATTTCAAGAGGACTTTCAACTCAACCACCCTATATTCTCAAATATGTATTCAGCACCAGATTCTAGAGAATAATAATGATTAGAACTTCTTCTTCTGGCAATCATAACCTTTCTTCCTGTTTTAGTTTTTTTCTCTCCTTTATATGAATGAAAAGTAATTGATCACAATCTCTTGCTTCTTATTCAGGAAAATAATTATTAACCGTATCTCAGTCTTTTCTTGTAAAATATAACAGCTCCTTTAAATGTTCCCCCCAAATGTTCATTGAAGATTATTCATCCAGGAAAGAATGAGAGAATTGGAGCCAGTTATGATAATAACACATGAGGTGAGTTAATCACAGCCAAACAAAAATGAATAATCATTAGCGGCTGATGATTGCACTTTGTGAGGAATTCAATATTCATAATTTTTAATTACTCTTAGACACTGACTCTTGACAAAATATAACATTTGCGGATATATGAGTAAACGTTACATGGTAATTATGTTAATATGATTTGGTGTACTGCAGATTTGAGAGTTTGGAGATGTATGTTAACAGTAAAAAGCAAACTGAGTGTTTTGCTACACTAATGCTTAAACTGTTTTCTGTTAAAAGACATTCAGTGTTCATGGAAGAGTAACTTAGGTAGAACCGCAAAATCATAGAATTTCAAGACTGGGATAGACTTAATAGATTATCCTATTCCAGCTGCCTGAATTTACACATGAGGAAACTAAAACTCAGAAGGTAGAGAATTTGCCCAAGTCACCTGATGTATGGATGGCTATGACTGGGGTGTTATCCAGCCCTGACTCTTGGCCCAGTGATAATTTCATATTATATGCTATACTTTTTAAACCAACACTTATTTGAATAGTAGAGGTGTCAGACATATTTTGTATTAATTTTTGTCTTCACTCCTTTACTTAATTCAACAGGTTTTGACAGCATTTTCTGGAACACAGCATGGTTACACAAAGAAGACATCACCTAGGTTTTTTTTTTTTTCTTTAATTTTGGATTAATCTTAGGGTACAAACAATTAGGTTGCATTGCTCATGTTTGTGAGGCCAAGTCCAAGTTGTAGTTGAGCCCTTCCCCCAAGAGGTGTGCCATATAATTCTGTTTTCAAATCCTCTGATTTCCTCAGAGGAAAAGTGACGCTTGGATACAGATTGGGCCTGTCCTTTACCCTACATGGAATAGACAGTCCATAACCATCTCTTGACTAATGTCCTAATGTTAATGATCCGCTCAAGCACCCAACTTTTCCCCACAATAAACAAATAACAGGAGTGACAGAGGCATGTGTTCAGTTCATTAAAAACAAACAAATAACAACAACAAAAACCAGAAGAAATGTGCTCTGTAAATAGCAAGCCTTCTGCATGTGTACTTGCCATCTTGATTTCCTAATCTGCACCCCTCATGTCAAGTGGAGATTAACTTCTGACACAGGTTCCAGGCTATTGTTCCAGAAAGCAGCTTCTTGTGGGTGGAGCAGGTGCCTGGTGGAAGGCAGTTTGCACACAGCAGCCTTAGAGACAAACAGTGCTTGGTTCAGGGTTTCAAGGGGTGCTTCACTGCCCTGCTTGTCTGACTACTCCAGTCTCTGCAGGCCCAGTAAGTTAGCTGAAGACACCAAAGAAAATAATCTATGTATTTTTGGCAAATAGGGTAGGAATCATCTGCAGATCTGAGCGGCAGGGATTGAGCCTGATTAGTGAGCTGTTCAGGGCGGCTCCCTTGCGTGTCCTCCTGCCCCTTCCTTGAAAGACACCCAGACTTTCTTTATGCAACCTCAGCGGGCTCACTAGAAGGAATGAGCAGCGGGGAGTTATTACTGCCGTCTGGCCAGTCTGCCAGAGGCTGTGTCCAATCCCCAGAGACCTGGGCAATTTGGTTATGGTTCCTTGGGGATGTGTGTGTGTCTCTCCCCTGCATCAGACGCCAGCTGGTGAGCAAGGGATGTGCTTGTCACCAAGGGGCTGGCCTCCCACACCTACCCTCATTCAAATTATGTCTGGTTTAAGAAGCTTGCTTACTGTTGAGTACCTATGAGCTAAAAGTACATTACAATGCAAGACCGCTGGAACACTGAAGCACGGAATAAAGTACAATTTATATTGCATTATAGGGGATTTTGTCTGAATTCGTGACTATAAGGTATCTGTAGGACCTGTCTGCCTTTCCCTGATGCTCTTCTTACTATAGAGGGAACCCTGGGAGTCACGTGCTTGTATCCCATGTTCAGATGATGATTCCTGCAAATGCAGAGGCATATTTCTGTCTCCAGAGTACAAACAAGTAATTCACCCTTCACACTTATTCTTATTTCCCTTGTACTTTCTTTCACACATACGCACACAGAAGAGGAAGATAGTGAAAATTTTTACTTTTATGGCACAATACAATAGATACAATTTTTCTTATTTTAATATAGTTAATTTTTAAACATTTTATTACTGGAAATTCAAACTTTTTTTTACTATTTCAAATACTTATCTTTATGGGTTCCTTTTGGTTGGTGTATTTTATTTTATTTTATTATTGCAGTTTTTGGCCGGGGCTGGATTTGAACCCACAGCCTCTAGCATATGGGGCCTTTGCCCTACTCCTTTGAGCCACGGGTGCCACCCTATTTTATTTTTTAATAGTTTTTATTGTTGGGGATTCATTGAGGGTACACAGAATCAGGTTACATTGATTGCACTTGTTAGATAAGGACCCTCCTATAATTGTGTCCCTCCCCCAAAAGGTGTACCACACCCCTTGTCTCACCCATTCACCCCCTCCTTCCTTTCAGAGATGGGTTTTGCTCCGTTGCCCTGGCTGGAGCACAGGAATATAATCATAGCTCGCTATAACCTCAAACTCCTGGGCTCAAGTGATCCTGGCATTTCAGTCTCCTGAGTACCTGGAACTACATGGACACATCACTTTGGCTGGCTAATTTTTTTTTTTTTTATTTATTGTAGATAAGGGGTCTCACAATGTTGTCCAGGCTAGTCTCAAACTCCTGGGTTCAATGAATCCTCCTGCCTCAGTCTCTCAAATTAATTATATTTTTAAAAATACTGTACATATATCTTTTCCAGAAAATGTGCTCATATAAATGGAAAAATGATTTATGAGGTCACATAGTCTGGTATTTGTGAGGTATTCAGGTTGGTAACTGCATCTGATATGTAAGAAGCCACATCCTTTTCTCGAGGTCCTTCCCTATCGCACACTAAGGGGAAGGAACTCCAGATGTTCAGGTAAATAATTTTTTTGTGTGATTGAATCATAAAGACTTCATGTAACATGTGTTTTGCAAGGTTAATTTCCATTAACCTCCCCTAAGTGCTCCTGAAGGACTTGCTTTCAGAGTGACCTATTTATAAAATTCAAAGGAAGGGAGAAAATAAAAGGGAATTTTCTTCTAACAAGAGAAAGTTGGACTCAGGGTCAGCTTTGAAAATTAACATTATATTAGTAAAAATGTTTTTGTTTAAAAATGCCAAGACCCAGTGTAGCACAGGTGTGGTGGCTAGTGGAGAATATTTTTCATCACTGGACAGGATGATCCTCCTACCTCCCACCAGCCTGAACAGCTCAGGTAGCTGATGAAAACCCAGCATCAGAAATAGCCCCAAATGATTTTTTCAAGAAATTGAAACTTTTCTTACAAAAGACTATTCTGAATGGTCAGAAATGTACAAAATAACCTTTTAGACAAATTATGAAAATAAACAGAAAGGAGTTGCCAAAAGTTTAACAAAGTTAAAACATGGCTGGAAAATCCAGCTGTGGACTTAGGTCCAGTCTAAGAGCAAAATGACCTTCCTCATTCTTACTGTGCCTGACGTCAGGGTTCAAATCCCAATGGGCCTCTGTGGGTATGTGGTGTGGACGGTGCTATTAGTGTTTTCTGGTCAATGTGCGCATTCCTGCAAATGTTGCAGGCTCATACACAAACATACACAGCCTGTGAAGCCTCCATAGCAGGAACACGTCGAGGTACTATCACCCCAGCACTGTGGGTTTGAGTTTTGAAACTACATGATCATGCTTCTTCCTGTGTCCTTGTTCTCAATCAAGAAGATGAAAGATAAATGGAAAGGTCCCTCTCCCAAGGCAACAATTTACAATGAAGGAGGCTAGAGAACTCCATTTCTTTCCTTGGTGCTAATAACCTCCCTTCCCAAACCTCCCCCACCCTTTCACTTTCCTCACTGACTCCAGCATCACAAGTAGATTCAGGTCACATCCAGTTTTTAATTCCTGCTTTCAAGTCCAGTGTCTTTATTGGAATGACTAAGTGTACAAGTGTTGCCGAAATTACTACATCATAACTTTGTGCCTTAGAACAAGTAGTGTTTGCTGTTGGCTTCATATAACATCTTATTTCTATGACACTGATACTGCTGACTCCTTGTAAGGCTGCCCTGGTTCTTTATTCTTTCAGCCAAGAGGTATATAGGTCTATGCTTCCCACTTGTTGATCCAAGTCAATTTACTGGTTTTGATAGCTGGGGGTAAATGTGATCTGTAACATCTTTGTGGACAGGGAAAATGAAGAATGCTAATTCTTGACCAATAGTGCTGTGGCCAAGGACATGTTGTCAGCCTGTGTTCAAGGTCAGGCCCTACCTCTTAGGAGACAAGTTTCTGAAGGTCCCTGTGTCTCTGTTTTCCTGTCTGTATGCCTGTTGAACTTTAAAAAATTTGTAATACAAACATAATTTGTCTATTCAGAAAGCAAAAAAAAAAAAAAAAAAAAAAAAAAAAAGTTTCACAAAATGATAAAAAAACACAGATTTAAAATTAAGAAAAAACCAGGAAAGCAACCCTGGGGGAGAACCTTTCCTGGGAGTGACCACACAAAGTGGAATCCTACTA